>CAJHNH020001829.1:0-142148 GCA_905116865.2 Candidula unifasciata | reverse complement strand
TTCGTGCAGGTGCAGACCATAAACGTGGCGACGTTTTGCAAAAGACCTGCTACATGATGACTATGACCATACAGGTTACATTTTCCAGCAGAAGTTGTCTTCTTCTTCTTCTTCGCGTTCACCGGCTGTGAACTCCGGCGAAAAGTTCTGGTTGTTCGTCCACTTCTGGACTGCAGTCCTGTTCCAGAACCTGCTACATGATGACTATGACCATACAGGTTACATTTTCCAGCTGAAGTTGTCTTCTTCTTCTTCTTCGCGTTCACCGGCTGTGAACTCCGGCGAAAAGTTCTGGTTGTTCGTCCACTTCTGGACTGCAGTCCTGTTCCAGAACCTGAGTGTTGCGTGTGCATCCGTTTGACAGATCTGTATGCAGACTGTTGGTTCCTTGCCTCTCAGGCAGATGCACTCCGACTTCGAAGGAAGCTCCCAATTGGTCAACTCTTACGACATGCTTTTGGGTAGGCAGTGGGTCTATTCTTGTTTTTCCCATAGTAGGGCCCCGGAACCCACACGGGAGAGCAGAAGTTGTAATTCCCTCTCTCCCCCCTTTTTTTTTTCATTAAGTGGGTAAGGGACGGGCAGTAGTTTTCTAGCTACCATGATAGGAACATAAATCCAGAGAGCTGGCACACATATAAGAATCTTAGCCACGCAAGTAAAACCAGACCACAAATGTAACAGGAGGCTATCAACAGCAGGCTGAACATAGTCGTTTTTTTAGAGAGTGGAATGGAATATGTACCAAAGATATCAAGACAAGACTTGATATGCTTTAGAACGAACAGGCTATAGACGCATTTTACGAATTAGTTATTTAGAATACAAAACTAATAAATATGTCAAGAGACAAAATGTTGGGGCACGTGGGGAGACATGGTTCGATTGCAAAGACAAAACATTGAAGGATAGTCGAAGAGAAGAGCAAAGAAGAATCTGAAATGATAACGTCAAGAAACTGACAGGATTAAGTTATTATATACTTAATCATCAAGAGGAAGACAGAAGAGAAAGATATCGGATTGCGTGTGCTAGCAACACTCCACGACCCTGACCAGTGTTGCCACTTTTCTTTGACAAAAACCATCCAAAACAGAGTCAAACAATATCTAAAAACATCTAAATTTGCGTAGAAACATCTAGAAAAGACATCCAAATGGAAAGAGTCACAAATTACATAGCAATTGTTATGACTTACCCTACATAATTATGTCCTTATCTTTACTGAAGTCTGCCTTACAAGATCCACGGGATAAACTTAGCTTGGATGATGAAGTTGAAGCTTAAGATCCAAAATGACTCTGGTATGCTTTAGCTGTTCCAATTTCTTTTAATGCCCAATCAGGGAGCTAATAAGTGGAACAGCTTTTCCTACTCGTTTGAGGCCGAATTTTATTGTCAAGATAGCATTTAAGAGGTCAAATTTCATCCTGTTTCTTCGGTTAGATTTGATAAATTCACTCCAAATGAAAAACGAAAAACATCGACAATCTAAACGTCATCTAAATGCAAGGGAAAACATCTAAATCTGGATGTAAAACACCTAAAGTGGCAACACTGCATGTTACATCAAAACCGAGTTCTCTTGTCAACAAAAACCAGGAGAGGACCGGGTTTTACAAAACTACGCCGACAAATGTCACGGAACGCAACAAAAGTGGACGACTTGCGTGTACGTCAGTTGGACAGAAGTTGGGGGACAGTTGTGCAAACACTGGACAGCTCGTTTGTTGTAGTTATAGAACCTAATGTTATCATGAACCAGCTGCGTTCTTGGTTGTACGGACATCGTGCAACTGTTCCTGAGCAGCGGCCACCGGGTGCCGACTTGTCAGTACAGACTTGCAGCCTTGAGGTGGGGTTGTTGCTGTTTTGAGTTTTGTTAACGTTTGAAGTTACTTGTCAGAAGTCGCCGCCTGTGGAGTAGCTATATTATATAGATGTTATATTAAGTGAGTCTGAGTTAGGCGTAGACGATTTGTCAGCAGACCGCTTTTCTTTGATAGAGAACTGTATAAATGTCGAGTGTTGTTAACCCTTTCGCTGCTGCGTTCCCGGAAATAGTTGTCCTCCCTGTGCTAAGCAATGGGGGAAAAAAAGTCTTTGCTGTGCGCAATACTTTTCTATCCTCTAAACGCAAAGATGCGTCCGCGGTGAGGGCTATGTTTTGTTCACCTAAAAAATTTTACCCTGGGGAGTTGTGTGGTTGGTCCGAGTGGTGACAAGTCAGAGGCACGATGGTGCCCCACAAACTTGACTAACGGGGGGGGGGGGGGGGGATTAATGGGAGGAACTGTTCCCAGTACGTAACCCAAAATTTGATTGCCGAATCTACCACGGCTGCCACTTTAATCATATTTACTTGTAGTCACCATGTTATTACATACCAAAATAATAAAAAAAAATATTCATTCATAATAATATACTCAAGTCGTCCGATGCTGAAAAGTAGGAGGAACTCAAAGGAAAATTTACAATTAATAAAAAAAATAAAAAAAAACTTTGGGGGTTGAACACACGACCCTCCGATTCTAAGGCGAACGTGATACCAATTACACTATGCTACCTCTGGACGCATTGCGCTGTGTAAATGATCATAATGAATGATGTGCGCAGACTATCAATAATGTGTCTAAGTTTGTAGTCTATCGCCGCCTGCATGAGCACTGTTGTCTAAGAAATGTTTGAGATTCTCAACAATGGTAAAAATATGTCCCTTGACATTATTTTAGGGGAGTTTTTAGCAAACAGTCTTTGCTCAAGTACTCTATTTTGAGTTTCTTTGTTCTAAGCATTAGCAGACAGACAGAAAAAAAATTAGTTCGTCCGAATCTGTGTCTGTCCATCGGGAAAGAGGAGAAATTTTAGTGACTTAACTGTTTGAATTTACAGTAGCAGAAATACAGATAGAGCTGGAATCATCAAAATTATGCACTACTGGTTTCAAATCATCGGTTCATCAAGATAACTGATCAATTTATTGCCGTTTTGATGGCGCTTCATTGTCGCTGCTCTCTGATTCCGACGATGAGGACGTCGGACAGGCAAACAGCTTTTTTTGGACACGCCGGTTTCAGCAGTCGATACTGATGGCCTAGTCAAATCTTCTTGTTCACTGTCAGAAGTACACATTTCAAAGTCATCGTCGCTATCACTTTTGACAGAAACTCCATCAATTTTTCATCAACTTTAACAAGTTTTCTTGCCATTTTGTACTAAGTGTAGAATAATCCAAAAGCACAAATATATATCAGGGCACAAAATACACAGATCACCGACCACGCTGTCACGGTAAACAAAGCAACGGGCTATCGCAAAATGCAGAAAAACACGCCTTAAACACACCTAAAAGTACGTGCCAGTGCTTTTAATCATATGTAAATGGGTCAGTTTTATCTAAATATAGCTAATGTATATTGCCCTTCAGCCAATTAAATACGAGGGTAACAGAAATCTGTAAGAAAAGTCCAAAAACGTCTTAGGACGTCCATAGCACTGGGGGTCAGGAAAAAAAATAACGTCCAAAGACGGGCGTAGCAGCGTACGGGAAATCGGGAAAAGACGTCCATAGCAGCGAAAGGGTTAAGACTAGGATAAAATTGTCGGCTCTCCTTTGAACGGCATCATAATATGGCGGCGTTCGGAGGAGAGCCACATTCTGGCCATAAAATATCCGAATGGGGCTCAGTTATATTGAAAAATATGCCAGCTCCGTATAACGAAACAAATGCTCTAACAGGGTCTCAGCGATATGTTACTTGCGGACCTGTTTCTTATTGTTTCTGATTACCTGACAATTCTAAGAGACGCACGCAACACTGCAGACGATAATAATAATAATAGCGACCGTTGGTAATTTCCATTGTCGAACTTTCTGCCGACGAATAAATCGCGGCAAATTTAGGATCGGCTCGGAAAAACGACACAAATGCTCTAACAGGGTCTCAGCGATATGTTACTTGCGAACCTGTTTCTGTGACTATGCCTCACCGCCGAGGGTATCCCCCGCGCCGCTACGTGCTGCGCGGAAAGGGCTAAACTAGATAGCTGGGACTCACGAGCGGCAGCTATCGCATCTCCTGCAACTTCCTCCAATTACTTTGCTCGTGAGTTCCAGACACCTAGTTTAGCCCCCATCCGCGCGTAGTAGCGCGGGGGATATGCTAGGCGATGAGTTTAATCGCGTTTTGTGCATGCTGACAAGTCTGACATCTACCGCTGCTAAATCCTCCAATCGGAAGGACAGTATTGCTAATCGCTTTCATCGTCTGTAATGTCTCAAAATTGTCAACGGTCGCTAATATCGTCTGCTAGTATCGTCTGCAGAAACGCTCGAAATTATCAGCGGTCGGTATTTATCGTCTGCTACTACCGCGTGCAATGTTGATATTCTTCTTCTTCTTCACGTTCACCAGCTGTACTCTGGCGAAAAGTTCTGGTTGCTCGTCCACTACTGAACTGCAGTCCTGCTCAAGAACCTGAGTGTTGCGTGTGCATCAGTTTTACAGATCTCATTCTCTTGAATACAGACTGTTGGTTCCTTGCCTCTCTGGCAGATGCACTCCGACTTCAAAGGAAGCTCCCCAATTAGTCGACTCTTACGACATGCTTTTGGGGAGGCAGTGGGTCTATTCTTGTTTTCCCCACAATGGGGCCCCGGAACCCACACGGGGGAATGTTGATATTGATTGTCAAGTAATCCTAGTTTTTGCCGCGATTTGTTCCTTGGCAGACAGTCCATATTTTAGATATGCCTGAGCACCGTTTGGATATTTTTGGCTATTTTATGGCCAGAATATAGCTCTCCTCCCAACGCAGCCATATTATGATGCTGTTCGAAGGAGAGCCAAATTGTCACGCCATTGGCGCATCCGGCTGTTTTGTGCTGTTTATTTATGTACCAACTGACCCTCGATGTGTGATCACGTGGTCAGCATCACGGTTACCTTTAGCTTCTCAGTACATTTGATTGTACCTGTTTGAGACTGCACCAGCAGGCACATTTCTGGCCTCTGTGTGAGACTGCACCAGCAGGCACATTTCTGGCCTCTGTTTAAGACTGCACCAGCAGGCACATTTCTGGCTGCTACATGAGCTGCAGTTATTTGTTTGGCCTCATGCAGTAATAACCCCTTATTGCTGTGGCAAGGAACAGTCAGATAGCCCACATTGCTGTGGCAAGGAACAGTCAGATACCCCACATTGCTGTGGCAAGGAACAGTCAGATAGCCCACATTGCTGTGACAAGAAACAGTCAGATACCTCACATTGCTGTGACAAGGAACAGTCAGATACCTCACATTGCTGTGGCAAGGAACAGTCAGATACCCCACATTGTTGTGGCAAGGAACAGTCAGATACCTCACATTGCTGTGACAATGAACAGTCAGATACCTCACATTGCTGTGGCAAGGAACAGTCAGATACCTCACATTGCTGTGGCAAGGAACAGTCAGATACCCCACATTGCTGTGGCAAGGAACAGTCAGATAGCCCACATTGCTGTGACAAGAAACAGTCAGATACCTCACATTGCTGTGACAAGGAACAGTCAGATACCTCACATTGCTGTGGCAAGGAACAGTCAGATACCCCACATTGTTGTGACAAGGAACAGTCAGATACCTCACATTGCTGTGACAATGAACAGTCAGATACCTCACATTGTTGTGGCAAGGAACAGTCAGATACCTCACATTGCTGTGACAAGGAACAGTCAGATACCTCACATTGCTGTGGCAAGGAACAGTCAGATACCTCACATTGCTGTGGCAAGGAACAGTCAGATACCTCACATTGCTGTGACAAGGAACAGTCAGATACCTCACATTGCTGTGGCAAGGAACAGTCAGATACCTCACATTGCTGTGACAAGGAACAGTCAGATACCTCACATTGCTGTGACAAGGAACAGTCATATACCTCACATTGCTGTGACAAGGAACAGTCAGATACCTCACATTGCTGTGACAAGGAACAGTCAGATACCTCACATTGCTGTGGCAAGGAACAGTCAGATACCTCACATTGCTGTGACAAGGAACAGTCAGATGCCTCACATTGCTGTGACAAGGAACAGTCAGATACCTCACATTGCTGTGACAAGGAACAGTCAGATACCTCACATTGTTGTGGCAAGGAACAGTCAGATACCCCACATTGTTGTGGCAAGAAACAGATACCTCACATTGTTGTGACAAGGAACAGTCAGATACCCCACATTGTTGTGGCAAGGAACAGTCAGATACCTCACATTGCTGTGACAAGGAACAGTCAGATACCTCACATTGTTGTGGCAAGGAACAGTCAGATACCCCACATTGTTGTGGCAAGAAACAGATACCTCACATTGTTGTGACAAGGAACAGTCAGATACCCCACATTGTTGTGGCAAGGAACAGTCAGATACCTCACATTGCTGTGACAAGGAACAGTCAGATACCCCACATTGTTGTGGCAAGGAACAGTCAGATACCTCACATTGCTGTGACAAGGAAAAGTCAGATACCTCACATTGCTGTGGCGAGGAACAGTCAGATACCCTACATTGTTGTGGCAAGGAACAGTCAGATACCTCACATTGCTGTGGCGAGGAACAGTCAGATACCCCACATTGTTGTGGCAAGGAACAGTCAGATACCCCACATTGCTGTGGCAAGGAACAGTCAGATACCTCACATTGCTGTGACAAGGAACAGTCAGATACCCCACATTGTTGTGACAAGGAACAGTCAGATGCCTCACATTGCTGTGGCAAGGAACAGTCAGATACCTCACATTGCTGTGACAAGGAACAGTCAGATACCCCACATTGTTGTGACAAGGAACAGTCAGATACCCCACATTGCTGTGGCAAGGAACAGTCAGATACCTCACATTGCTGTGACAAGGAACAGTCAGATACCCACATTGTTGTGACAAGGAACAGTCAGATGCCTCACATTGCTGTGGCAAGGAACAGTCAGATACCCCACATTGTTGTGACAAGGAACAGTCAGATACCCCACATTGCTGTGGCAAGGAACAGTCAGATACCTCACATTGCTGTGACAAGGAACAGTCAGATACCTCACATTGCTGTGGCAAGAAACAGTCAGATACCTCACATTGCTGTGGCAAGAAACAGTCAGATACCTCACATTGCTGTGGCAAGGAACAGTCAGATACCGCACATTGCTGTGGCAAGGAACAGTCAGATACCCCACATTGTTGTGGCAAGGAACAGTCAGATACCCCACATTGTTGTGGCAAGGAACAGTCAGATACCCCACATTGTTGTGGCAAGGAACAGTCAGATACCTCACATTGCTGTGGCAAGGAACAGTCAGATACCTCACATTGCTGTGGCAAGGAACAGTCAGATACCTCACATTGCTGTGGCAAGGAACAGTCAGATACCCCACATTGTTGTGGCAAGGAACAGTCAGATACCTCACATTGCTGTGACAAGGAACAGTCAGATACCTCACATTGTTGTGGCAAGGAACAGTCAGATACCTCACATTGCTGTGGCAAGGATTGTCAGATACCTCACATTGCTGTGGCGAGGAACAGTCAGATACCCCACATTGTTGTGGCAAGGAACAGTCAGATACCCCACATTGTTGTGGCAAGGAACAGTCAGATACCCCACATTGTTGTGACAAGTCAGAACAGTTGTGGCAGATACCCCACATTGTTGTGACAAGGAACAGTCAGATACCCCACATTGTTGTGGCAAGGAACAGTCAGATACCTCACATTGCTGTGACAAGGAACAGTCAGATACCTCACAGTGCTGTGGTGAGGAACAGTCAGATACCCCACATTGTTGTGGCAAGGAACAGTCAGATACCCCACATTGTTGTGGCAAGGAACAGTCAGATACCTCACATTGCTGTGGCGAGGAACAGTCAGATACCCCACATTGTTGTGGCAAGGAACAGTCAGATACATTGTTGTGGCAAGGAACAGTCAGATACCCCACATTGTTGTGGCAAGGAACAGATACCCCAGATAGGAAACAGTCAGATACCCACATTGTTGTGGCAAGGAACAGTCAGATACCCCACATTGTTGTGGCAAGGAACAGTCAGATACCCCACATTGCTGTGGCAAGGAACAGTCAGATACCTCACATTGCTGTGACAAGGAACAGTCAGATACCCCACCTCAGGATCTAGTATTCCCTGTCTGGGTTCCACAACTACTTAAGGAAGTGAGTGGGGGGGGGGGGGGTGTCATGAGAATAGACCCGCTGCTCCTCTAGTTTTAAAATATAACTAAAGTTTTATTGAAAATGAATGTATTGGCCAAAGGGCACATATATCATAGCACTAGGTGCCAACCACTTTTTTAGGGTAAATGCAGAAGAATAAGAAGTGTCCACTATGGGATGACCTTGAACTATTTTACCTCACCAGGGTGACAGACCAGCACAAGAAAGAATGGGACTCCTGGAGAATGCAGGTTTGCCAGAGAGTCGTCACTGGGCAAGTCAGCCTGATAGTCATCAGTCTGCCCTACGATCAGCGATATTGAAAGTGATACCTTTAGCCCCTAGCGACTGTCTGGAATGTAAGCTCGTGGGAAGCAGTGTGATGATGTTGAGTGGGCTGTTGGTGCTGACTTCAGCAGTTTCAGCCAGAAAGAGGTACACCTTGAAACTTAACATTCATTTCCTGTCCTTAAATGATATCCTGAAACAAATTATTTCCACCATGTAAACAATCAGTGCATGTCCGAGGTAGAGCTGTGGCATGCCAGTGGAACCATCAGTGCATGTCCGAGGTAGAGCTATGGCATGCCAGTGGAACAATCAGTGCATGTCTGAGGTAGTGCTGTGGCATGCCAGTGGAACAATCAGTGCATGTCCGAGGTAGAGCTATGGCATGCCAGTGGAACCATCAGTGCATGTCCAAGGTAGAGCTATGGCATGCCAGTGGAACCATCAGTGCATGTCCAAGGTAGAGCTATGGCATGCCAGTGGAACCATCAGTGCATGTCCGAGGTAGAGCTATGGCATGCCAGTGGAACCATCAGTGCATGTCTGAGGTAGAGCTATGGCATGCCAGTGGAACAATCAGTGCATGTCCAAGGTAGAGCTATGGCATGCCAGTGGAACAATCAGTGCATGTCTGAGGTAGAGCTATAGCATGCCAGTGGAACAATCAGTGCATGTCTGAGGTAGAGCTGTGGCATGCCAGTTGAACCATCAGTGCATGTCCGAGGTAGAGCTGTGGCATGCCAGTGGAACCATCAGTGCATGTCTGAGGTAGAGCTGTGGCATGCCAGTGGAACCATCAGTGCATGTCCGAGGTAGAGCTGTGGCATGCCAGTGGAACCATCAGTGCATGTCCGAGGTAGAGCTATGGCATGCCAGTGGAACAATCAGTGCATGTCCAAGGTAGAGCTATGGCATGCCAGTGGAACCATCAGTGCATGTCTGAGGTAGAGCTATGGCATGCCAGTGGAACAATCAGTGCATGTCTGAGGTAGAGCTGTGGCATGCCAGTGGAACCATCAGTGCATGTCCGAGGTAGAGCTGTGGCATGCCAGTGGAACAATCAGTGCATGTCCGAGGTAGTGCTATGGCATGCCAGTGGAACAGTCAAAGGTTTACTTGTATGAGACAACGTTTCTTGTTCTTTTTTTTTTTCTCCATCTTCTTTGTCCACCCATCCTTCTTTCTCTTCTCTTTCTTTTGCTGCTCCTCCTTCAACAGATCAACAAAAGCATAGAAATCAAACAGAAATCAAGGGCTGTTTTTCCTGTGGTGTACAAGCTACATTCTGCTTATCCCAAATTTTTAATATTTTTACCTTCCAGAATATTTCTGGTACCCACTGTAAATGGTGTCCTGGCACCCACTGTAAACTATGTCCTGGCACCCACTGTAAACTGTCCTGGCACCCACTGTAAACTATCCTAGCACCCACTGTAAACTGTGTCCTGGCACCCACTGTAAACTGTGTTCTGGCACCCACTGTAAACTGTCCTGACAGCCACTGTAAACTGTGTCCTGGCATTCATTGTAAACTGTCCTGACAGCCACTGGAAACTGTGTCCTGACACCCACTGTAAACTATGTCCTGGCGTACATTAACTGTGTCCTGACACCCACTGTAAACTGTGTCCTGACACCCACTGTAAACTGTGTCCTGACACCCACTGTAAACAGTGTCCTGACACCCACTGTAAACTGTCTCCTGGCACCCACTGTAAACTGTGTCCTTACCCCCACTGTAAACTGTGTCCTGGCACCCACTGTAAACTGTGTCCTGGCACCCACTGTAAACTGTGTCCTGACACCCACTTGAAACTGTGTCCTGACACCCACTTGAAACTGTGTCCTGACACCCACTTGAAACGGTGTCCTGACACCCACTTGAAACTGTGTCCTGACACTCACTTGAAACTGTGTCCTGACACCCACTTGAAACTGTGTCCTGGCACCCACTGTAAACTGTCCTGGCACCCACTGTAAACTGTGTCCTGGCACCCACTGTAAACTGTGTCCTGGCACCCACTGTAAACTGTGTCCTGGCACCCACTGTAAACTGTGTCCTGGCACCCACTGTGAAACCGTGTGTGTCCTGGCACAACACCTGTAAACTGTGTCCTGACACCCACTGTAAACTGTGTCCTGAAACACCCCACTGTAAACTGTGTCCTGACACCCACTGTAAACTGTCCTGACACCCAAACTGTAACCCACTGTGACTGTAAACTGTCCTGGCACCCACTGTAAACTGTCCTGACACCCACTGTAAACTGTCCTGACACCCACTGTAAACTGTGTCCTGACACCCACTGTAAACTGTCCTGACACCCACTGTAAACTGTGTCCTGGCACCCACTGTAAACTGTCCTGGCACCCACTGTAAACTGTCCTGGCACCCACTGTAAACTGTGTCCTGGCACCTACTGTAAACTGTGTCCTGGCACCCACTGTAAACTGTGTCCTGACACCCACTGTAAACTGTGTCCTGGCACCCACTGTAAACTGTCCTGACAGCCACTGTAAACTGTGTCCTGGCATTCATTGTAAACTGTCCTGGCATTCATTGTAAACTGTGTCCTGACACCCACTGTAAACTGTCCTGGCATCCATTGTAAACTGTGTCCTGACACCCACTGTAAAATGTGAGAACCTGGAAGCCCAAGTAGTTTTGTTTGAAATCCCTGTCTTGAAGAGAGTTTTGAACACAAAGGTGGGAGGCAAGCATACTGGCCACATTATCTTGGCTCTCCAGTAAAAGCCTCGAGCCTCACATCGCAAGTGTCCATACAGCATGTATCTGTACTAGCACACAGTTGGTGGTTTCTTGTGTAACACTGAGTTATTGCAGAGAACATAGGGTGTAGGTATGTTTGGTCATGTTGTGACCAGATGGAGTCTGGTGACAGTCTTTTGGTCATGTTGTGACCAGATGGAGTCTAGTGACAGTTGTTTGGTAATGTTGTGACAAAAGATAACCTATTGAAAGCAAAAGAATTAGGATATTGGTCAGATAATTTAAGAGGGTGATAATCCTGGTTGGGGGGGAGTTTTACTGGTCAAGAACACCGAAAACTGATGTTTACGGAGCAGCATGATCACCCATGCTGTCTTATATGGCACCATATGATAGTGTGGTGAAAACAGTGCAACAGACTCCTGCACACACAGAGAACAAGTTGTGTCTGCTCTTCAGCTTCTGTGAACAAATGTCTGTATAACCTGAATGATGCTATAAATGTTTTTGTTTCTTAAGTGGGTTTTCTAATGTGGAGCTTAGCATTTGTTAACGAGGGTCATGGGAGCTGCTGTGACGTGGCGTGGCGGCGAGATGCTTGCCTGTGGATTGGAAGATTGTGGGTTTGAGTGCTGACGGAGCCGGCCTTTTTTTTTTTGAAATGACCTCGGCTTCCAGCCTTGAGTGGGTACCAGGTATAGTCCTGGGAAATAAAGGCGGCCGACGTGATGTTTGACCACATCACCCACCAAGTACCGATTTGTCTATAATATATTGGTCTAGCCCTATATGCCCAGAACACATAAAGGCATAGAAAAGGGTCCTTGACTTTTGTTTAGTGATGGTGTGAAGAGGGCTTGTTTTATAATCAACAATAAATAAAATAGTTTTACGGAATAATTGTTCAGGAACCCAAAGCTAGCTGGATTGAATGGCACAGTTTACTTACTCCTGTGTGGCAGTTTATTTGCAGGTGAGTGCTTCCTGTGGCTTGTATTTCAAGAGTGAGTGTATGACATTGTCAATGGAAATACAGTTGGCTTTCCTTTTATTTGAGGTAGAAGATGGTTGTGATCTAGGTAATCTCCAACTCCTGTCACCACCATACTAGTTGTCTTAGAATAGATTTTTAGTGGAATGACTCAAACCTGTGGCAGTTGTGTTAGTACAGGATCTCCTTGTGTGCACACAGATACCTCTTCATCAGTGCCCCAGTTTCTACCCAGAGATGACACGAAGAAGCTGCTAAAAGAGAGTGCCCACACTCCATGCCGTTGATGAGAACCCTCATGGGTGTACTAGCAGATGTCACACGCTAAAGATGTTTGTTTTATGTATAGGTTTTCCTGTTAGAACATTTAGCCAAGACAAGCCTTTGAGGTCTGTTTTTTTGTATTTGCGAAAGAACCGTACAACACATGGGTCTTCCTTGATTTGTGTTTGTGTCTAAAAAAGCTGGTGACCCATCCATTATAATATGTTAGGAATGAAAATGCATTTGTAAACATGTAGTATGATTTGAACCCCAGCTTCTCAATGTGAGCTTATGCCTACGACATCATGAAAGCTTGTGTCATTTGAATGGCTTGTCTTATTGTGTCATCCTAAGCTTATGCCTACGACGTCATGAAAGCTTGTGTCATTTGAATGGCCTGTCTTATTGTGTCATCATAAGCTTATGCCTACGACGTCATGAAAGCTTGTGTCATTTGAATGGCTTGTCTTATTGTGTCATCCTAAGCTTATGCCTAGGACGTCATGAAAGCTTGTGTCATTTGAATGGCCTGTCTTATTGTGTCATCGTTAGCTTGTGTGTGTGTGGAAGAATTACCTGACTGTGTTTATGTGGATGTTAGTTTCTGTCTGATTAAATGACCTGTCTGTGTTTATGTGGATGTTAGTTTCTGTCTGATTAAATGACCTGACTGTATTTATGTGGATGTTAGTTTCTGTCTGATTAAATGACATGACTGTGTTTATGTGGATGTTAGTTTCTGTCTAATTAAATAACATGACTGTGTTTATGTGGATGTTAGTTTCTGTCTGATTAAATGACCTGTCTGTGTTTATGTGGATGTTAGTTTCTGTCTGATTAAATGACCTGTCTGTGTTTATGTGGATGTTAGTTTCTGTCTGATTAAATGACCTACCTGTATTTATGTGGATGTTAGTTTCTGTCTGATTAAATGACCTGTCTGTATTTATGTGGATGTTAGTTTCTGTCTGATTAAATGACCTGTCTGTGTTTATGTGGATGTTAGTTTCTGTCTGATTAATTAAATGACCTACCTGTGTTTATGTGGAAAATTTCACTTACTAAATTGTAAATTTGATTGTCAAAATGAAATTGTAATAGATGTGTTTCTGCAGGGTTGCAGGCTGCTGCATTCTCTCGCCTGTTTGATGTGGGGCCATTTGACAAGCATGCTGGGATATCTGTGACCACAGGAAAGAAGCCATGAATATTCTCTTACACTTTCCAGAGACAAACTTTTTACACACGGTTGTCACCCTGTATGACAGACCATGTGTGTCAACATTGTTACTGTCCAGTTTCCGGAGACAAACTTTCTACAGTGTTGTCACCTCGTATGGCAGGCCATGTGTATCAATATTACGTTCTGGGAACAACTGGTTAGACTGAGAAATGTCATCAGTCAACAACACGATGGATTGAACAGCAGTAAAGCTGTAAGAGTACAATGAGTAAATTGAGACAAACAGAAAGTAGAGTGGTCAGCTTTACAGGAAGTTTATCATAAGTAGTGACAGAGTGACTGCTGCAAGTAGACAACCTTCATCAGCATAGAACAACCACAAACAGATCACTAATGCAGCACAACAACTACAGACAAGTCCCATAACTGATATACTTCAGGTTTCAGATGTCACAGACTCAGTTTGTACATCTGTGCTAGCAGTGTCATGTGATAACGTCTGTGAGGGATTCATCTGTGCTAGCAGTGTCATGTGATAACGTCTGTGAGGGATTCATCTGTGCTAGCAGTGTCATGTGATAACGTCTGTGAGGGATTCATCTGTGCTAGCAGTGTCATGTGATTTATCCCATTAGCCGCAAACCAAATGGCATGAAGTAGGCATGGCAGAGAGATTTATATTCTTCTTGATAGTAATGTTTATGAAACAGAATCTACAGATTCAGCTGTGATATTCACTATGGCATGTTTAATATTCATGTTGCAGCTTGACTAAGTTTACAAAGTGACATGGGATATTTGTAGTGTTTGATCAGAAACTTTTAGCATGAGAACAGTGTAGGCAGGACAGCATTTACCTGAAGGGGACACAGCTGACAGTCAATTTTCTTGAAGGGAACACACAGATAACAGTCAATTTTCTTGAAGGGAACACACAAATGATAGTAAATTTTCTTGAAGGGACACACAGATGACAGTCAATTTTCTTGAAGGGACATACAGATGAAAGTCAATTTTCTTGAAGGGAACACACAGATAACAGTCATTTTTCTTGAAGGGAACACACAGATGACAGTCAATTTTCTTGAAGGGACATACAGATGAAAGTCAATTTTCTTGAAGGGACACACAGATGACAGTCAATTTTCTTGAAGGGAACACACAGATGACCGTCAACTTTTCTTGAAGGGACACACAGATGACAGTCAACTTTTCTTGAAGGGACACACAGATGACAGTCAATTTTCTTGAAGGGACACACAGATGACAGTCAATTTTCTTGAAGGAAACACACAGATGACCGTCAATTTTCTTGAAGGGAACACACAGATGACCGTCAACTTTCTTGAAGGGACACACAGATGACAGTCAGCTTTTCTTGAAGGGACACACATATGACAGTCAACTTTCCTGAAGGGACACACATATGACAGTCAACTTTCTTGAAGGGACACACAGATGACAGTCAGCTTTCTTGAAGGGACAGCACAGATGACAGTCAGCTTTCTTGAAAGGACAGCCGTCAGATGACATTTAAATTTCTCAACTTTCTTGAAGGTAAAGTCAGATGACAGTCAACTTTTGTCTGAGACAAGTAAAAATGAAATAACGGGTGCTGTCAGAAAATGTGCAGTTAAAACACAACCTGGAATTTATTGGTTTAATGTTGTTGACAACTGCAGGCAACTGTCTTTCACAATAACAGCCATCCATAATTATATTTTATCTGTGATTTCTGAAACCAAATGTTCATGATCTAATAAAAGCAAATATTGAAAAGAAAAACACACACACATCCTGGTTAAATAAGTCAACAGGGATGAGTGTGTGAGTGGCAAGCATATAATTTCAGCAGCTGACACCAACATGTCATTAACTTCTCCCCTCTGTCTCATCTAGAACTGCCCTTGAATATAATAACAGTATTCAATTACTAGATTTCTTCACTCTGTTTCATCTAGAACTACCTCAGAATATAGCAGCAGTATTCTGTAACTATTTCTCCTCTCCAGTAGCAGAGAACAATTTCATCTGCTGTTGCTGTTTGTTTCTCTAAAATGTGAAGCTGTTCAATCCAGTCTCAAACATTGTTCAAGTACACAAGAAGAAAAATGAGACTTGATGAAACCACCATAAGGGGGGAAGTGGCTTTACTTGAAGAAACCACCATAAGGGGGGAAAGTGGCTTTACTTGATGAAACCACCATAAGAAGGGAAAGTGGCTTTACTTGATGAAACCACCATAAAGGGGGAAAGTGGCTTTACTCGATGAAACCACCATAAGAGAGAAAAGTGGCTTTACTTGATGAAATTAAACCACCATAAGGGGGAAAAGTGGCTTTACTTGATGAAACCACCATAAGGGGAAAAAGTGGCTTTACTTGATGAAATTAAACAACCATAAGGGGGAAAATTTGGCTTTACTTGATGAAATTAAACCACCATAAGGGGGAAAAGTGGCTTTACTTGATGAAACCACCATAAGAGAGAAAAGTGGCTTTACTTGATGAAATTAAACCACCATAAGGGGGAAAAGTGGCTTTACTTGATGAAACCACCATAAGAGAGAAAAGTGGCTTTACTTGATGAAATTAAACCACCATAAGAGAGAAAAGTGGCTTTACTTGATGAAATTAAACAACCATAAGGGGGAAAAGTGGCTTAACTTGATGAAACCACCATAAGGGGAAAAGTGGCTTTACTTGATGAAACCACCATAAGGGGGAAAAGTGGCTTAACTTGATGAAACCACCATAAGGGGGAAAAGTGGCTTTACTTGATGAAACCACCATAAGGGGAAAAAGTGGCTTTACTTGATGAAATTAAACAACCATAAGGGGGAAAAGTGGCTTTACTTGATGAAATTAAACCACCATAAGGGGGAAAAGTGGCTTTACTTGATGAAACCACCATAAGGGGGAAAAGTGGCTTTACTTGATGAAACCACCATAAGGGGGAAAAGTGGCTTTACTTGATGAAACCACCATAAGGGAGAAAAGTGGCTTTACTTGATGAAATTAAACAACCATAAGAGTAAAAAGTGACTTTACTTGATTAAATGAAACAACTGTAAGAGGGAAAAAGGGACTTTACTTGATTAAATGAAACAACTGTAAGAGGGAAAAAGTGACTTTACTTGATTAAATGAAACAACTGTAAGAGGGAAAAAGGGACTTTACTTGATTAAATGAAACAACTGTAAGAGGGAAAAAGGGACTTTACTTTATTAAATGAAACAACTGAGAGGGAAAATGGGACTTTACTTGATTAAATGAAACAACTGTAAGAGGGAAAAGGGACTTTACTTGATGTATTGAAGTCACTGTAAGAGGGAAAAGGGACTTTACTTGATGAAT
Source organism: Candidula unifasciata (assembly GCA_905116865.2). Lineage (NCBI taxonomy): Eukaryota > Metazoa > Mollusca > Gastropoda > Stylommatophora > Geomitridae > Candidula > Candidula unifasciata. The sequence goes on along the minus strand of CAJHNH020001829.1, from coordinate 125,138 downwards.
TGAAGCCACTGTAAGATGGAAAAAGTGACTTTAATCAATGCAATGAAAGCACTGTAGGGGCAAATAGTGACAGTACTTGATGAAATGAAACAACAAATGAAGGAATGGTTAAAGGCACACTGGTGTGAGTACAATTCACAGGAAGACACCTCCAAGCAATGGCTAGGTGGCTGTACATTCAAGTATGTCAACACAGGAAGCACGGCAAGATGTGCACCAGTCAGGCTAACTGTCCTGACAAGATGTGCATCAGCTGGGCTAACTGTCCTGCAGGAGGCCTGACAAGATGTGTATCAGCTGGGCTAACTGTCCTGCAGGAGGCCTGACAAGATGTGCATCAGCTGGGCTTACTGTCCTGACAAGATGTGCATCAGCTGGGCTAACTGTCCTGACAAGATGTGCATCAGCTGGGCTAACTGTCCTGCAGGAGGCCTGACAAGATGTGCATCAGCTGGGCTAACTGTCCTGACAAGATGTGCATCAGCCGGGCTAACTGTCCTGACAAGATGTGCATCAGCTGGGCTAACTGTCCTGACAAAATGTGCATCAGCTGGGCTAACTGTCCTACAGGAGGCCTGACAAGATGTGCATCAGCTGGGCTAACTGTCCTACAGGAGGCCTGACAAGATCTGCATCAGTCGGGCTAACTGTCCTACAGGAGGGTTGACAAGATGTGCATCGGCCTACAGGAGGCTGACAAGATGTGCATTGGCCTACAGGAGGCCTGACAAGATGTGCATCGGCCTACAGGAGGCCTGACAAGATGTGCAGCCGGGTTAACCAGCCATGCAGAGATGAAATAAGACACAAATCAAGGAATGACAGTAATGCATGCAATATCACACAAGAAAAATATAGTTATGAGGATAATTTTACATCATAAATGTGTTCACTGAAATATCTACACAAATAATCATCAACACACAATGCATAGTTGAACACTGTGGAGGCATACAATGTAGTCTATTATGCTAAGTTAATGTTACTTGCTCAAACATCTTTACTTGGCTCTCTCACTGTCTCAGGGATCTTAACTTGTGTACACCAGCCACACACAACTGACAGGTAGACTCAGGGATCTTAACTTGTGTACACCAGCCACACACAACTGACAGGTAGACTCAGGGATCTTAACTTGTGTACACCAGCCACACACAACTGACAGGTAGACTCAGGGATCTTAACTTGTGTACACCAGCCACACACAACTGACAGGTAGACTCAGGGATCTTAACTTGTGTACACCAGCCACACACAACTTACAGGTAGACTCAGGGATCTTAACTTGTGTACACCAGCCACACACAACTGACAGGTAGACTCAGGGATCTTAACTTGTGTACACCAGCCACACACAACTGACAGGTAGACTCAGGGATCTTAACTTGTGTACACCAGCCACACACAACTGACAGGTAGACTCAGGGATCTTAACTTGTGTACACCAGCCACACACAACTGACAGGTAGACTCAGGGATCTTAACTTGTGTACACCAGCCACACACAACTGACAGGTAGCTGACCAAACAGGAATCTCTTTAGTGTTCACATAAAAACTATCTGCAAACTAAATATGGTGATGATGACGAGTCCCTGTGGCTGTTGTGAGTGTGGATGTCAATGTTGGACAATAAGGCAACAGAGTAAACTTACAACAGTAGCAGCTGGATCTACTGCAGGCAATATAGTAGACCTAGAACAGTACCAGCTGAATCTACTGCAGGCAATATTAGACCTAGAACAGTACCAGCTGAATCTACTGCAGGCAATATTAGACCTAGAACAGTACCAGCTGAATCTACTGCAGGCAATATTAGACCTAGAACAGTACCAGCAGAATCTATTACAGGCAACAGTAGGACTAGAACAGTACCAGCTGAATCTACTGCAGGCAACAGAGTAAACCTGGAATGGTACCAGCTGAATCTACTGCAGGCAACAGAGTAAACCTGGAATGGTACCAGCTGAATCTAACACAGGCAACAGTAGGCCTAGAACAGTACCAGCTGAATCTACTGTAGGCAACAAGAGTAAACCTGGGATGGTACCAGCTGGATCTACTGCAGGCAACAGAGTAAACCTGGAATGGTACCAGCTGAATCTATCACAGGCAGCAGTAGGCCTAGAACAGTATCAGCTGAATCTACTGTAGGCAACAGAGTAAACCTGGAATGGTACCAGCTGAATCTATCACAGGCAACAGTAGGCCTAGAACAGTACCAGCTGAATCTACTGTAGGCAACAGAGTAAACCTGGAATGGTACCAGCTGAATCTATCACAGGCAACAGTAGACCTAGAACAGTACCAGCTGAATCTACCACAGGCAACAGTAGACCTAGAATAGTATCAGCTGAATCAACCCAACTGTACTAGTCTGACTTTCAAAACAAAAGTACCAATGGCACTATACCATCTAGAATAATGACTCGCTGCCAGTTCATACACACATCTTTATGGCAGATGTGTTTCTGAATGACCCATGATACAATGTACTGGTTAACATACACACATTTCTAGTTAAATGAACCACAAGATTCCACTTCTCAGCACTGAAATACAGTCACTGATTCTGTTTACAGGAAAAACAGTAAGTCATTCAAAACATCAAAGCACAATCACACTTTTTTTTTTCACAACACCCACATGTTATCATTCATTCACTCATTCATTTCACCACATCCACATGTAATCAATCATTCATTCACCCCACCACATCTTCATGTAATCTTTCACTAACCTAACCACGTCTACACATAATAATCCATTCACCACACATGACCCACGTGTAGCAGTCTATTCAATGATACATCTCACAGATACACTGTCATCCATTCACATGACAATACCCACACACAATCTTTCTTTCATTTCACATGTATAAGTTCAGCAACAACATTTATCCACTACCACACCAGACTCCAGTGACAAGAGAGATCATGTTCACAGCTCAACATTCATCCACTACCACACCAGACACCAGTGACGAGAGAGATCGTGTTCACAGCTCAACATGATTAAACAAACCATCATCATCTGCATGTTTTAAAATGGGACAGAACAATGTAGACTCAACCTGAAACAGAGAGAAAAAAAACACACAATGGCTTAGAAGCAAACATTAAACAATGTATACTAACTGCTGCTAACACTGGTATACTAATTGCTGCTAACACTGGTATACCAACTGCTGCTAACACTGGTATACTAACTGCTGCTAACACTGGTATACCAACTGCTGCTAACACTGGTATACTAAACAGCCTTAAAAGTCTATAGTTGAGCACCAGCAAGAAGATAGCACCCTTGGATGTGAGTCATGGAGTATCTCCCATCTTCCCTGTAGCAACATACAGATGTGAGTCATGGAGTATCTCCCATCTTCCCTGTAGCAACATACAGATGTGAGTCATGGAGTATCTCCCATCTTCCCTGTAGCAACATACGGATGTGAGTCATGGAGTATCTCCCATCTTCCCTGTAGCAACATACAGATGTGAGTCATGGAGTATCTCCCATCTTCCCTGTAGCAACATACAGATGTGAGTCATGGAGTATCTCCCATCTTCCCTGTAGCAACATACAGATGTGAGTCATGGAGTATCTCCCATCTTCCCTGTAGCAACATACAGATGTGAGTCATGGAGTATCTCCCATCTTCCCTGTAGCAACATACGGATGTGAGTCATGGAGTATCTCCCATCTTCCCTGTAGCAACATACAGATGTGAGTCATGAAGTATCTCCCATCTTCCTTGTAGCAACATACAGATGTGAGTCATGGAGTATCTCCCATCTTCCCTGTAGCAACATACAGATGTGAGTCATGGAGTATCTCCCATCTTCCCTGTAGCAACATACGGATGTGAGTCATGGAGTATCTCCCATCTTCCCTGTAGCAACATACAGATGTGAGTCATGGAGTATCTCCCATCTTCCCTGTAGCAACATGGGATGTGAGTCATGGAGTATCTCCCATCTTCCCTGTAGCAACATACGGATGTGAGTCATGGAGTATCTCCCATCTTCCCTGTAGCAACATACGGATGTGAGTCATGGAGTATCTCCCATCTTCCCTGTAGCAACATACGGATGTGAGTCATGGAGTATCTCCCATCTTCCCTGTAGCAACATACAGATGTGAGTCATGGAGTATCTCCCATCTTCCCTGTAGCAACATGGGATGTGAGTCATGGAGTATCTCCCATCTTCCCTGTAGCAAACATACGGATGTGAGTCATGGAGTATCTCCCATCTTCCCTGTAGCAACATACGGATGTGAGTCATGGAGTATCTCCCCATCTTCCCTGTAGCAACATACAGATGTGAGTCATGGAGTATCTCCCATCTTCCCTGTAGCAACATGGGATGTGAGTCATGGAGTATCTCCCATCTTCCCTGTAGCAACATGGGATGTGAGTCATGGAGTATCTCCCATCTTCCCTGTAGCACCATGGGATGTGAGTCATGGAGTATCTCCCATCTTCCCTGTAGCAACATGGGATGTGAGTCATGGAGTATCTCCCATCTTCCCTGTAGCAACATGGGATGTGAGTCATGGAGTATCTCCCATCTTCCCTGTAGCACCATGGGATGTGAGTCATGGAGTATCTCCCATCTTCCCTGAGGCAACATGGGATGTGAGTCATGGAGTATTTCCCATCTTCCCTGTAGCAACATACAGATGTGAGTCATGGAGTATCTCCCATCTTCCCTGTAGCAACATACAGATGTGAGTCATGGAGTATCTCCCATCTTCCCTGTAGCAACATACAGATGTGAGTCATGGAGTATCTCCCATCTTCCCTGTAGCAACATACGGATGTGAGTCATGGAGTATCTCCCATCTTCCCTGTAGCAACATACAGATGTGAGTCATGGAGTATCTCCCATCTTCCCTGTAGCAACATACAGATGTGAGTCATGGAGTATCTCCCATCTTCCCTGTAGCAACATACAGATGTGAGTCATGGAGTATCTCCCATCTTCCCTGTAGCAACATACAGATGTGAGTCATGGAGTATCTCCCATCTTCCCTGTAGCAACATACAGATGTGAGTCATGGAGTATCTCCCATCTTCCCTGTAGCAACATACAGATGTGAGTCATGGAGTATCTCCCATCTTCCCTGTAGCAACATACAGATGTGAGTCATGGAGTATCTCCCATCTTCCCTGTAGCAACATACGGATGTGAGTCATGGAGTATCTCCCATCTTCCCTGTAGCAACATACAGATGTGAGTCATGGAGTATCTCCCATCTTCCCTGTAGCAACATGGGATGTGAGTCATGGAGTATCTCCCATCTTCCCTGTAGCAACATACGGATGTGAGTCATGGAGTATCTCCCATCTTCCCTGTAGCAACATACGGATGTGAGTCATGGAGTATCTCCCATCTTCCCTGTAGCAACATACGGATGTGAGTCATGGAGTATCTCCCATCTTCCCTGTAGCAACATACAGATGTGAGTCATGGAGTATCTCCCATCTTCCCTGTAGCAACAACATGGGATGTGAGTCATGGAGTATCTCCCATCTTCCCTGTAGCAACATACGGATGTGAGTCATGGAGTATCTCCCATCTTCCCTGTAGCAACATACAGATGTGAGTCATGGAGTATCTCCCATCTTCCCTGTAGCAACATGGGATGTGAGTCATGGAGTATCTCCCATCTTCCCTGTAGCAACATGGGATGTGAGTCATGGAGTATCTCCCATCTTCCCTGTAGCAACATGGGATGTGAGTCATGGAGTATCTCCCATCTTCCCTGTAGCACAGTCATCTATCTCCCATCTTCCCTGTGTAGCAACATGGGATGTGAGTCATGGAGTATCTCCCATCTTCCCTGTAGCAACATGGGATGTGAGTCATGGAGTATCTCCCATCTTCCCTGTAGCACCATGGGATGTGAGTCATGGAGTATCTCCCATCTTCCCTGAGGCAACATGGGATGTGAGTCATGGAGTATTTCCCATCTTCCCTGTAGCAACATACAGATGTGAGTCATGGAGTATCTCCCATCTTCCCTGTAGCAACATACAGATGTGAGTCATGGAGTATCTCCCATCTTCCCTGTAGCAACATACAGATGTGAGTCATGGAGTATCTCCCATCTTCCCTGTAGCAACATACGGATGTGAGTCATGGAGTATCTCCCATCTTCCCTGTAGCAACATACAGATGTGAGTCATGGAGTATCTCCCATCTTCCCTGTAGCAACATACAGATGTGAGTCATGGAGTATCTCCCATCTTCCCTGTAACAACATACGGATGTGAGTCATGGAGTATCTCCCATCTTCCCTGTAGCAACATACGGATGTGAGTCATGAAGTATCTCCCATCTTCCCTGTAGCAACATATGGATGTGAGTTGTGGACTATCTCCCATCTTTCCTGTAGCAACATACAGATGTGAGTCATGGAGTATCTCCCATCTTCCCTGTAGCAACATACGGATGTGAGTCATGAAGTATCTCCCATCTTCCCTGTAGCAACATACAGATGTGAGTCATGGAGTATCTCCCATCTTCCCTGTAGCAACATATGGATGTGAGTTGTGGACTATCTCCCATCTTTCCTGTAGCAACATACAGATGTGAGTCATGGAGTATTTCCCATCTTCCCTGTAGCAACACACGGATGTGAGTCATGAAGTATCTCCCATCTTCCCTGTAGCAACATACAGATGTGAGTCATGGAGTATCTCCCATCTTCCCTGTAGCAACATACAGATGTGAGTCATGGAGTATCTCCCATCTTCCCTGTAGCAACATACAGATGTGAGTCATGGAGTATCTCCCATCTTCCCTGTAGCAACATACAGATGTGAGTCATGGAGTATCTCCCATCTTCCCTGTAGCAACATACAGATGTGAGTCATGGAGTATCTCCCATCTTCCCTGTAGCAACATACAGATGCGAGTCATGGAGTATCTCCCATCTTCCCTGTAGCAACATACGGATGTGAGTTGTGTACTATCTCCCAGTCTTTAAGGAAGAAAATGGGGGTTTTCTGGCTAAAATGTTATTGAAAGATTCTCAGAATATCAAAGAAGAGAAGAATTCTTAAAAGATACTGATTGGCTAATAAAACAGCATCTTGTCCTCAAAAGGTGAAATATTTTGGTCATATCATCTGACATTCTAAAAGACCTGATCATCAACGGAGATTGGCAAATAAACAGCATCTTGTCTCAAAAGCTGAAATATTTTGGTCATATCAAGAGCCACTGCGGATCAGAAAAAATGATAGCAGTAGGCATGGTACCAGGATGAAGGGCACAGAATATAGGTGAATCTTTTGGTATAAAAGTGCAGGAGGTGGGAGAGTTAGTTTCTTTCAGGCACACTGTGATGAGAGCGACTTTCTGCAAAGACATGATGATGATGAATACTTGCATGATAGCAGTTAAATCTTTGAATTCTACTTGAACCCTACAAGGGAGTCTCAGGTGATCTCTGTCAGGTTCCTGTATGGGTTCCGGGGTCCTGTATGGGTTCTGGGGTCGGAGATCAGACTCACCGGTCCTTACAGACATGTTCTCAAAGGTGACTAATTCAGGGTTTGCTGAAAGCCACAGATATCACAGCCTAGCTATAAACCACAACATGCCAACAGTCCTTTCAAGGGCGAATGCACAAAATTTGACACTTTGAGTTAAACACGCGACGCAGGTTCTGTATCACACTGTACTTACAGTTAAAATATACCAGAGAGACTGAGATTATTTTCTTATCACACTGTACTGGTACTTACAGTCAACACAAAACTCAGGTTATCTGTGTGTCATATTGTACTGGTACAGTCAACATATAACTCAGGTTATCTGTGTGTCGTATTGTACTGGTACAGTCAATATATAACTCATGTTATCTGTGTGTCATATTGTACTGGTGCAGTCAACACAAAACTCAGGTTATCTCTGTGTCATATTGTAGTGGTACAGTCAACATATAACTCAGGTTATCTCTGTGTCATATTGTAGTGGTACAGTCAACATATAACTCAGGTTATCTCTGTGTCATATTGTAGTGGTACAGCCAACATATAACTCAGGTTATCTCTGTGTCATATTGTACTGGTGCAGTCAACATATAACTCAGGTTATCTCTGTGTCATATTGCAGTGGTACAGCCAACATATAACTCAGGTTATCTCTGTGTCATATTGTAGTGGTACAGTCAACATATAACTCAGGTTATCTCTGTGTCACGTGGTACTGGTACTTACAGTTAAAACATAACTCAGGTTATCTCTGTGTCACGTGGTACTGGTACTTACAGTTAAAACCTACTGGCACGACTCAGGTTATTTCTGTGTCACATGGTACTGGTACTTACAGCTAAAACATAACTCAGGTTATCTCTGTATCACGTGGCACTGGTACTTACAGTTAAAACATAACTCAGGTTATCTCTGTATCACGTGGTACTGGTACTTACAGTTAAAACAAACTGGCACGACTCAGGTTATCTCTGTATCACGTGGTACTGGTACTTACAGTTAAAACATAACTCAGGTTATCTCTGTATCACGTGGTACTGGTACTTACAGTTAAAACATAACTCAGGTTATCTCTGTATCACGTGGTACTGGTACTTACAGTTAAAACATACTGGCACGACTCAGGTTCCTCCAACACAAGAACTAATGCATGAGGGTTCCTGAGGTTCTCTATACACCTAGAACAAATATGGTCAGGGTGAATTTGTGGAGCAATGATACAAGTTTAGTGTGTGGAGCAATGATACAAGTTTAGTGTGTGGAGCAATGATACAAGTTTAGTGTGTGGAGCAATGATACAAGTTTAGTGTGTGGAGCAATGATACAAGTTTAGTGCTGGGGGCTGGAGACACACAGTAACAACAGTAACCTGCCCTTGCAGCGCATGGTATTACATTTTCACAAATTACAGTACATACATATAATAAATATAGTTTCATGATAATTTCTTAATTAACTGATTTACCTTAATCATTCGGCAGTGCCAACCTACATTACTTTGATGATGTTATGTCAGAATCCTAGTGATTTATCCTCATCACTGGACAGTGCCTAACTACATTACTTTGATGTTATGTCAGACTCCTTGATTTATCCTCATCAACAGACAGTGCCAACCTACTTTACTTTGATGTTATACCAACTTACATTACTTTGATGTTATACCAACTTACTTTACTTTGATGTTATACCTACTTACATTACTTTGATGTTATGTCAGACTCCTTGATTTATCCTCATGAACAGACAGTGCCAACCTACTTTACTTTGATGTTATACCAACTTACATTACTTTAATGTTATGTAAGAATTCTCCTTGATTTATCCTCATCATCTGTTGGTGTGTAACATTGGATCACATTTTTCCTGTGCAGGGTTCTGGGGCCCCACTGTGTGGGAAAACAAGAATAGACCCACCGCCTCTCTGACAAGCTTGTCATAACAGTTCACTAATTGGAGGCTTCCTCTGAAGTTGGAGTATATCTGTCCAAGAGGCAATGAACAACCAACTGCACACAAAAAAGCCAGTAAAACAGATGTACACACAAAACTCGGATCCTAGCACAAAGCCAAAAAAAAAATGGACAAACAACCAGGATTTTCTGCCGGAGCTCACAGCTGGTAAACAGAGGAGAAGAAGAAGGACCACATTTATGTTTACACTCTCTCTGTCTGTCTGGTCTGTCTCTCTGTGTGTGTGTGTGTGTGTGTGTGCGCGCGCACGCTAAATGTTGCTGTTATTGTTCTAGAACTCACTTTTTCCCAGTTAAGTGACAAAATGGCCAGACACTTCTTCCTGGTAAGTGACAAACTGGCCAGACCAGTGCGACCTCAATATCACACGACAGAATGTAATCATTACAATGGAAACAAATCATTACAGTCAAAATATCAAACTGGTGACTTACTTTAATCTGACTTCACAAGTTCTAGGTTTGCCGGTCAAATCACACACATCGCCATCAGAATAGAAGAGAGAAACATGCCTGTAGGAAGACAAGATAAGACCTCAGTGACAGTCGCAGTTTAGCATGTAAATGTGTCCAATTACAAAACACAAGATAAAACATTCCACCACCAATTCCTCCTCATCCTCTGTGTTTGCCCTTAAGGGAGTAGTCAGGAGATTGTGGTTTACAGCTAGACTGCAAGATCTACTCCTCACATGGTTCTAGGCCCCAGGGTGGGGTGGGGGAAAGAGGGCAGACACACTGGCCCCCTAAACAGAATATTGTAAAAGTCTACTCTCAAGGTTGTTTCCTTAACAGTCGAAGTGCATCTGCCTAAGTGCTGATGAACCAACAGTCTGCATGTGCACACAAAACTCAAGTTCTAGAACAAGACTGAAGCCCAAAGGTGGACACACACACACAAACCCAGAACTTTCCACCGGAGTTTACAGCCAGTCAATGCCAACGAGAAAAAGCAATATGTGAAACTGCTGGCCCAACACGGCAACGATGATCAAAACCTTAATTAATTGTGTTTCCTACATTTTTGTCAAGGAGCAATACCATTCAGACAACAATGGTCAAATAATGAACATACAAATGTCTACAATAACCACTCAACAACCAATAATGAACATACAAGTGTCTACAATAACCACTCAACAACCAAAAAATGTGGCGGTTGGCTTAAAAGTTTTGTAAGATATTCAACTAATTATTTTATTTTAAAAAAAAAACATAAATGTATAAAAAAAAAAAACAAAAAAAAAGAGAAGCAGCAGTGAATGTTAAAAGGTATGGTCTCCTATCCACAGAGCTGTTGTAGCCTGAGTCTAGCAAATGCATGAACACACGTTTTAGCATCCTCCACATCATCTTCCTGTCCTAGGCAGGTGTGTGGATCCTGTCCTGGGCAAGTCTGTGGACCCTGTCCTGGGCAAGTGTGTGGACCCTGTCCTGGGCAAGTGTGTGGATCCTGTCCTGGGCAGGTGTGTGGATCCTGTCCTGGGCAGGTGTGTGGATCCTGTCCTGGGCAAGTCTGTGGACCCTGTCCTGGGCAAGTGTGTGGACCCTGTCCTGGGCAGGTGTGTGGATCCTGTCCTGGGCAGGTGTGTGGATCCTGTCCTGGGCAAGTCTGTGGACCCTGTCCTGGGCAAGTGTGTGGACCCTGTCCTGGGCAAGTGTGTGGATCCTGTCCTGGGCAAGTGTGTGGATCCTGTCCTGGGCAAGTCTGTGGAGCCTGTCCTGGGCAGGTGTGTGGATCCTGTCCTGGGCAAGTGTGTGGACCCTGTCCTGGGCAAGTCTGTGGACCCTGTCCTGGGCAAGTCTGTGGACCCTGTCCTGGGCAAGTCTGTGGACCCTGTCATAGGCAGGTGTGTGGACCCTGTTCTGGGCAGGTGTGTGGACCCTGTCCTGGGCAGGTGTGTGGACCCTGTCCTGGGCAGGTGTGTGGACCCTGTCCTGGGCAAGTGTGGGAACCCTGTCCTAGGCAAGTCTGTGGACCCTGTCCTGGGCAGGTGTGTGGACCCTGTCCTGGGCAAGTGTGTGGACCCTGTCCTGGGCAAGTCTGTGGACCCTGTCCTGGGCAAGTGTGTGGACCCTGTCCTGGGCAAGTGTGTGGACCCTGTCCTGGGCAGGTGTGTGGACCCTGTCCTGGGCAAGTCTGTGGACCCTGTCCTGGGCAAGTGTGTGGGTCCTGTCCTGGGCAAGTCTGTGGGTCCTGTCCTAGGCAAGTGTGTGGATCCTGTCCATGAGCAACAGCCTTCAGTACTAAAGTGTCTGTCTCTAGCTAGCTGTTGACACCTGTCATCACATGACACTGCTGAAATACTCTGTGATTTTCACAATACCCAAGTAATGGCAGTCACCAATCCCAACTAGCCTCCAAGCAACACAACATTGCACTGGAAGTGGTAGGTTGCAATCTTGCTGTAACTATTGTTTTGTATTTTCATATGGTTCAATATTTCCTGTGATCTCTACTAATTTCTTCTTCTTTAACACAATACCTGTCAGACAATACCTGAGACACAATACCTGTCAGACAATACCTGAGACACAATACCTGTCAGACAATACCTGAGACACAATACCTGTCAGACAATACCTGAGACACAATACCTGTCAGACAATACCTGAGACACAATACCTGTCAGACAATACCTGAGACACAATACCTGTCAGACAATACCTGTCAGACAATACCTGAGACACAATATCTGTCAGACAATACCTGAGACACAATACCTGTCAAACAATACCTGTCAGACAATACCTGACAAACAATACCTGAGACACAATACCTGTCAGACAATACCTGAGACACAATACCTGTCAGACAATACCTGAGACACAATACCTGAGACACAATACCTGTCAAACAATACCTGAGACACAATACCTGTCAAACAATACCTGAGACACAATACCTGTCAGACAATACCTGAGACACAATACCTGAGACACAATACCTGTCAGAAAATACTTGACACACAATACCTGTCATGGCGAGGCGCAGACGCCGTCTAGAGGTGACAGGTTCAATTACCAGCACGGTAATTATAGCTTTCGATTTTTATGTTGTCTAGTGTGTTCTTCTATCTTTCTACTTCTTTCTATGAGGGCCGTTCTTAATACTTTCTGTTACTTGATTAATTCATAATACCTGTCAGACAATACCTGAGACACAATACCTGTCAGACAATACCTGAGACACAATACCTGTCAGACAATACCTGAGACACAATACCTGTTAGACAATACCTGAGACACAATACCTGTCAGACAATACGAGTTAACTTACTTCTCATCGAATTTCACACACTAACACATATATTAATTGTCAGCAATAACACATCTTCTGTAAATGACACTTATGGTGTACAAATATTGCTACCCTATTCTTGCTTGTTTTTCTGACAAAAGGAGTGCGTCACACCTAGTTATGCACCTCAGAGGTCAGGAGTGTATCACACCTATCTATACACCTCAAAGGTCAGGAGTGCGTCACACCTATCTATACACCTCAGAGGTCAGGAGTGTGTCACACCTAGCTATACACCTCAGAGGTCAGGAGTGTGTCACACCTAGCTATACACCTCAGAGGTCAGGAGTGTGTCACACCTAGCTATACACCTCAGAGGTCAGGAGTGCGTCACACCTAGCTAACACCTCAGACGTCAGGAGTGTGTCACACCTAGCTATACACCTCAGAGGTCAGGAGTGCGTCACATCTAGCTAACACCTCAGAGGTCAGTTTGCTTGACCTTGCTAGGCATTAATGGAAAATTTACTTCCCTTTCCATGGCAACAGACTCTGTCCACTACAATCTGTTTAGTTAAATCTGACTTTCTGACATCTGTGTACATGACAACAATCACTACAATCTGTTTAGTTAAATCTTACTTTCTGACATCTTTGTACATGACAACAACCACTACAATCTGTTTAGTTAAATCTTACTTTCTGACATCTTTGTACATGACAACAATCACTACAATCTGTTTAGTTAAATCTTACTTTCTGACATCTATGTACATGACAACAATCACTACAATCTGTTTAGTTAAATCTTACTTTCTGACATCTATGTACATGACAACAATCACTACAATCTGTTTAGTTAAATCTTACTTTCTGACATCTGCAGGGCGTGGCTGTTTCTGGGGGTTGTCCTTCAGCCACTGGACATGTTTATCCTTGTTCCAGTAGCCCAGGAAAATGTTGACATCCCTGCCTTTCTCCTGCACACGCCACAAACAGAAGAACACACAAGAGATTACTTGACATCCCTGCCTTTCTCCTGCACACGCCACAAACAGAAGAACACACAACAGATTACTTGACATCCCTGCCTTTCTCCTGCACACGCCACAAACAGAAGAACACACAAGAGATTACTTGACATCCCTGCCTTTCTCCTGCACACGCCACAAACAGACAACACACAAGAGATTACTTGACATCCCTGCCTTTCTCCTGCACACACCACAAACAGAAGAACACACAACAGATTACTTGACATCCCTGCCTTTCTCCTGCACACGCCACAAACAGAAGAACACACAACAGATTACTTGACATCCCTGCCTTTCTCCTGCACACGCCACAAACAGAAGAACACACAACAGATTTCTTGACATCCCTGCCTTTCTCCTGCACACGCCACAAACAGAAAAACACACAAGAGATTACTGAGTGACAACTAAGAAACTTGACGGACAACCCCCCCCACCCCTTTCTAAAAAAAACAACAACAATAGGAAGGCAAAGAAATAACTAGCTGCAAGGCCTAAAAACCTGGTATGCGTGAGACAAGAACGCAGACCTGATCTTTGATTCTGGTGACTGTGTGAGAATGACAAACTATACCTGCAAATGTTGAATTAACATTTGCATCAAAATAAACATGGCACATCTTAATCACAGCTATCTCAATTTTCAGCAAGTTTCAGACTTGTGTAGGGTTCTTATCACTTTAGGTCTTGAGTACAGGAACTAGCCAGCTTGTGCGGCAGAATCAGAAGTTCAACAAATGATTCATGACAATTCCCACCCAGGTGATGTGATTGTCTACACAGATGGCAAATGGATGTTGCTTGAGCAACAAAGCCTGGCATTTGGCATCACTACATCTAGTTTTAGAATGGGGGCAGAATCTGGCTTGAGAATCAGTTGTACACACAAGCTGTGATTGTAACTGACTCACAGAGCATGTGGAGAGAAGCATGCTTCGTTCAGAGTGGCAAGCATCACTTCAGAGGTCCAGGGTAGTTAGCATCCTTTGGATATTTTCTCTAGGCATGCCGGTGTATTGGGAAATGAGCAGGCAGATAGACTGACTGGTTCTGCACTTATTGGTGGTGAAATGATACATGATGAGCCAGATGTTGTGACGGCCCTTTGGGAGCAAGTGAACAGTGCTGAGGTACAGATAGATCATTAAGGTCTGAAGAGAATGGCACTGCGAGGAGTTACCAGGGGATCTGGCCGGCGCTCAACACTCAAGGGAAAGGTGAGACAGATTTACAATAGGCAGTTACTGGTACCATCGGAACTGGAACACTTTGCTTGCTGCTAAAGATGGGGACTGAGCCCTTATGGGAGTGTCCTGAGTGCTATGATATCAATTCTTAATTCAACATTCAGCGTTCTAATGAAGCAAAGCTGCTGGACAGTTTGACATCACAGAATAGATCATCTGTGTCAGAAGTGACTAAAAGTACATGAGACAGTGTGTGTGCCTGCAATTGTGTAGCTGTGTGTGTATGCGCACACCTGCATGTGTGTAACTGTGTGTGGATGCATGAGGAAACAAAGTGGTACTTACACTGTGGAACTGTGTGAATGTATGAGGAAACAAAGTGGTACTTACACTGTGGAACTGTGTCACAAAGCTCCCAAAACAGAGCTCATGCCTCCACCAGCCGGCCCCCTAGAGACAGAGAGAGCAGAACATGTTCCATCACCATGAAGATGAGCATTGACAACACAGAATCTCACCTAGGCTCAGTCTGCCATCAGACATGACAACACAGAATCTCACCTAGACTCAGTCTGCCATCAGACATGACAACACAGAATCCTACCTAGGCTCGTCTGCCATCAGACATGACAACAAAGAATCTCACCTAGGCTTAGTCTGCCATCAGACATGAAAACACAGAATCTCACCTAGGCTCAGTCTGCCATCAGACATGACAACATGAATCTCACCTAGGCTCAGTCTGCCATCAGACATGACAACACAGAATCCTACCTAGGCTCATCTGCCATCAGACATGACAACACGTAATCTCACACACCATCAGACACTACAACCCAGAATCTCACCTAGGCTCAGTCTGCCGTCAGACAGAACAACATGAATTTCACCTAGGCTCAGTCTGTCATCAGACACAACGACATGAATTTCACCTAGGCTCAGTCTGCTGTCAGACATGACAACACAGAATCTCACCTAGGCTCAGTCTGCCATCAGACATGACAACACAGAATCTCACCTAGAAACAAAGTGGTACAGTCTGCCATCAGACATGAATCCCAAAACACACAGAATCCTACCTAGGCTCGTCTGCCATCAGACATGACAACAAAGAATCTCACCTAGGCTTAGTCTGCCATCAGACATGACAACACAGAATCTCACCTAGGCTCAGTCTGCCATCAGACATGACAACATGAATCTCACCTAGGCTCAGTCTGCCATCAGACATGACAACACAGAATCCTACCTAGGCTCATCTGCCATCAGACATGACAACACATAATCTCACCTAGGCTCAGTCTGCCATCAGACACTACAACCCAGAATCTCACCTAGGCTCAGTATGCCATCAGACACAACAACATGAATCTCACCTAGGCTCAGTCTGCCATCAGACATGACAACCCAGAATCTCACCTAGGCTCAGTCTGCCATCAGCAACACAACAACCCAGAATCTCACCTAGGCTCAGTCTGCCATCAGCAACACAACAACCCAGAATCTCACCTAGGCTCAGTCTGCCATCAGCAACACAACAACCCAGAATCTCACCTAGGCCCTCAGTCTGCCATCAGCAACACAACAACCTATGCACACCATTCTATGAGCCAGAGCTACATTCCAGGAGCCATGAATGAATACATGAGCTATGACAATTCACCGCTGAATCCCACAATCCCCTATTCAACAGTACTTAATCAAGGTTATCATGACAACGGTATTCATTCCACTCAGCATAAAAATGAGTTTTACTTTTCCTTGTGGACTGAGGGCGGATGGGGGAAGGGGGGGGGGGGGCAGATTATCACCCCCTCCCCCCATACAAGCAGGTCATTATTAGTGACTAATGAAACCTCTTTCCTCTAAAGTCAGAATACACTTGAGAGGTCACTTGAGAGGTCACTTGAGAGGTCACTGAAGTGGGGAGCAATAAAGATTCTGGATACAAATAAACCAGTTGTGCATGCCACTGAAGTTCTGGAACAAGACCAAAGTCCAGAAGTGGACAAACAACCAGAACTTTCCACAGGGGTTAACAACCGGCAAATGCTAAGAAGAAGAAGAAGAAGAAGAAGAAGACACAGACACGTGACAATATCTGAAGCAAGGAAATGTAGCCAGACAAGGAACTAGCCAACCTACCTCATGAAATGACATGGACCCGGACTATTCAACTCTCGGCCTGCGGACCCAATCTAGCCCGAGGAGGTCTAGCAAGTGGCCCACAGATCACTGCCAGTTGTACTGTATCAATGATCTGTCATGTTGGGGCTGGTGTCTCTGGCCCACAGATCACTGCCAGTTGTACTGTATCAATGATCTGTCATGTTGGGGCTGGTGTCTCTGGCCCACAGATCACTGCCAGCTGTACTGTATCAATGATCTGTCATGTTGGGGCTGGTGTCTCTGGCCCACAGATCACTGCCAGTTGTACTGTATCAATGATCTGTCATGTTGGGGCTGGTGTCTCTGGCCCACAGATCACTGCCAGCTGTACTGTATCAATGATCTGTCATGTTGGGGCTCGTGTCTCTGGCCCACAGATCACTGCCAGTTGTACTGTATCAATGATCTGTCATGTTGGGGCTCGTGTCTCTGGCCCACAGATCACTGCCAGCTGTACTGTATCAATGATCTGTCATGTTGGGGCTGGTGTCTCTGGCCCACAGATCACTGCCAGCTGTACTGTATCAATGATCTGTCATGTTGGGGCTCGTGTCTCTGGCCCACAGATCACTGCCAGTTGTACTGTATCAATGATCTGTCATGTTGGGGCTCGTGTCTCTGGCCCACAACGATGCCCGCTTTCTACATTTTGCTCCCTGAGCAAACTTAGTTGAGTGGCCTTGACCTAGACGAGGCCAAGATCTAACAATTCAGACAGTATTTTCCATAAAGCTATGCTGACCTATCTTCTGTCACACAGTAGTACCAGTCACTGTCTACACCAGACACTGTCTACACCAGACACTGTCTACACCAGACACAGTTCACACCAGTCACTGTCTACACCAGTCAATTTCTACACCAGTCACTGTCTACACCAGTCACTGTCTACACCAGTCACTGTTGTCTACACCAGTCACTGTCTACACCAGACACTGTCTACACCAGACACTGTCTACACCAGTCACTGTCTACACCAGTCACTGTCTACACCAGACACTGTCTACACCAGTCACTGTTTACACCACAGTTTACACCAGTCACTGTCTACACCAGTCACTGTCTACACCAGTCAATTTCTACACCAGTCACTGTCTACACCAGTCACTGTTGTCTACACCAGACACTGTCTACACCAGTCAATTTCTACACCAGTCACTGTCTACACCAGACACTGTCTACACCAGTCACTGTCTACACCAGACACACTTTACACCAGTCACTGTTGTCTACACCAGTCACTGTCTACACCAGTCACTGTCTACACCAGACACTGTCTACACCAGACACTGTCTACACCAGTCAATTTCTACACCAGTCACTGTCTACACCAGTCACTGTCTACACCAGTCACTGTTGTCTACACCAGTCACTGTCTACACCAGACACTGTCTACACCAGTCACTGCTACACCAGACACTGTCTACACCAGACACTGTCTACACCAGTCACTGTCTACACCAGTCACTGTCTACACCAGTCACTGTCTACACCAGACACTGTCTACACCAGACACTGTCTACACCAGTCACTGTCTACACCAGTCACTGTCTACACCAGTCACTGTCTACACCAGACACTGTCTACACCAGTCACTGTCTACACCAGACACTGTCTACACCAGTCACTGTCTACACCAGACACTGTCTACACCAGACACTGTCTACACCAGACACTGTCTACACCAGTCACTGTCTACACCAGTCACTGTCTACACCAGACACTGTCTACACCAGACACTGTCTACACCAGTCACTGTCTACACCAGACACTGTCTACACCAGTCACTGTCTACACCAGACACTGTCTACACCAGACACTGTCTAAACCAGACACTGTCTACACCAGACACTGTCTACACCAGTCACTGTCTACACCAGTCACTGTCTACACCAGACACTGTCTACACCAGTCACTGTCTACACCAGTCACTGTCTACACCAGTCACTGTCTACACCAGTCAATTTCTACACCAGTCACTGTCTACACCAGTCACTGTCTACACCAGACACTGTCTACACCAGTCACTGTCTACACCAGTCACTGTCTACACCAGTCACTGTCTACACCAGACACTGTCTACACCAGACACTGTCTACACCAGACACTGTCTACACCAAACACTGTCTACACCAGACACTGTCTACACCAGTCACTGTCTACACCAGACACTGTCTACACCAGTCACTGTCTACACCAGTCACTGTCTACACCAGTCACTGTCTACACCAGACACTGTTTACACCAGTCACTGCTGCAGAAAAGTGACACTTCTGCATGTTATGCACCAATGCTGAAAGGTCCAGGAAACTCATGGTGAAGTCAAGAACAAACCACAAAGTAGCAGGAAGCATGCTGCCTTCCACAGATAAGTCACCCTTCCAAAAACGGGTAAAATAAACAAGGAGACAGACACCCAGAATGATGACCTAAAAAATAAAAGCAACACAGACTGAGAGAGAGGACATCATAAATGATGACAAAACAACCAACACCTCTAGAATAGTGGAATAGACTGGAGTTTCCGGGTTACCCTATGTTTGGGGTCGTTTAACTGAATTGTACCATAATTTATTTTCAGCAGCTTTTTAAAATTTTTGTATTCCTAGTTTCCGCAAAACATATTTATGTTTTTGTTTCCACATGAAACATAAGCTAGTCTCCTGACATCCTCTCAGGTCCTCTCATGTGCCTGTCTAACTATTAGAAACTGGCTCCCAAGTGGAGAGATGAGGACCCCCAAACAAGGCACTAGCTGTGACAGCCCCTGGTGGCCATGCCATTTCATGGTTCAGCACAAACAGAGGAAGAGAACAAGACTGAGTGCTACATCATCAGTCCAGCCCTGATGCCAGTCAAACATGTACATCAGTCCAGCCCTGACTCCAGTCAAACATGTACATCAGTCCAGCACTGACCCCAGTCAAACATGTACATCAGTCCCACACTGACCTCAGTCAAACATGTACATCAGTCCAGCCCTGATGCCAGTCAAACATGTACATCAGTCCAGCCCTGACTCCAATCAAACATGTACATCAGTCCAGCACTGACCCCAGTCAAACATGTACATCAGTCCCACACTGACCTCAGTCAAACATGTACATCAGTCCCACACTTACCCCAATCAAGCATTGACTACCAGTGAGGAAACCCCGTAAAGTCTGCTTGTCTGTGACAGCTCCAAGTGCCGACTGCTGGTCTGGTTGTACACTGGGCTCACCCACCTGGCCACTGATGACCGGCTGCTTGCGATGCAGCTTGTTCTGTCTACTGGAACCTGGAGCTTCAGTGGAAGTTGACTGCATGATGTAGTCCTGTATGAGAGTATCACTGTGTTGTTGGTTATGTCCACATGGCTAAAGCACATTTTGGTGATGGTAGAGAATTTCAGCTCTTGAAACAACGGTCAATCACAAATAGGTAGAAGATGCTGAGGTCTCAGAGATGTGGTTTTACAGAAGAAACAGCAACATTCCGTGGACAACCAAAAAGAGCAACGCAGACATTTTGAAGTAGGTGGGGGCCTGAAGAGAACTTATCTCAAACATCAGAAAGAGACAGTCATCCTTTGTGGGTCATGTTATGAGGAAAAAAGGAAACTGTAACATGTTCTGGAAGCCAGGAAGAGACAGTTACATTTGTGGGTCATGTTATGAGAAGATTTGATGTGATTCAAGAACCAACATCACAGCACTCGGGGCACTCCCATAAGCACTCCATCCCCATCTTCAGCAGCCAGCGAAGATTTCCGATCCTAATGATGCCAGTAGCATTCTGATTAAACGTCCGTCTTGCCTTTCCTCTGAGCCTCGAGCATCTGCCAGAGTTATGAGAAGAAGGAGACTGTAACATGTTGTGACTGCTAGAAAGAGGCAGTCAACATTTGTGGGTCATGTTATGAGAAGAAGGAGACTGTAACATGTTGTGACTGCCAGAAAGAGACAGTCAACATTTGTGGGTCATGTTATGAGAAGAAGGAGACTGTAACATGTTGTGACTGCCAGAAAGAGGCAGTCAACATTTGTGGGTCATGTTATGAGAAGAAGGAGACTGTAACATGTTGTGACTGCCAGAAAGAGGCAGTCAACATTTGTGGGTCATGTTATGAGAAGAAGGAGACTGTAACATGTTGTGACTGCCAGAAAGAGGCAGTCAACATTTGTGGGTCATGTTATGAGAAGAAGGAGACTGTAACATGTTGTGACTGCTAGAAAGAGGCAGTCAACATTTGTGGGTCATGTTATGAGAAGAAGGAGACTGTAACATGTTGTGACTGCCAGAAAGAGGCAGTCAACATTTGTGGGTCATGTTATGAGAAGAAGGAGACTGTAACATGTTGTGACTGCCAGAAAGAGGCAGTCAACATTTGTGGGTCATGTTATGAGAAGAAGGAGACTGTAACATGTTGTGACTGCCAGAAAGAGGCAGTCAACATTTGTGGGTCATGTTATGAGAAGAAGGAGACTGTAACATGTTGTGACTGCCAGAAAGAGGCAGTCAACATTTGTGGGTCATGTTATGAGAAGAAGGAGACTGTAACATGTTGTGACTGCCAGAAAGAGGCAGTCAACATTTGTGGGTCATGTTATGAGAAGAAGGAGACTGTAACATGTTGTGACTGCTAGAAAGAGGCAGTCAACATTTGTGGGTCATGAGAAGAAGGAGACTGTAACATGTTGTGACTGCCAGAAAGAGGCAGTCAATATTTGTGGGTCATGTTATGAGAAGAAGGAGACTGTAACATGTTGTGACTGCTAGAAAGAGGCAGTCAACATTTGTGGGTCTTGTTATGAGAAGAAGGAAACTGTAACATGTTGTGACTGCCAG
This sequence comes from Candidula unifasciata, assembly GCA_905116865.2. Classification (NCBI taxonomy): domain Eukaryota; kingdom Metazoa; phylum Mollusca; class Gastropoda; order Stylommatophora; family Geomitridae; genus Candidula; species Candidula unifasciata. The sequence continues at coordinate 103,198 of CAJHNH020001829.1, read as the reverse complement.
AAAGGTCTGTGGAAAAAGGGGAAGACACATGAGACAATTCTTGATAGCCTTTTGTTAATGGCAAGGAAAGGTGTCAACACATCAACTGATACATGATGTTTAAGAGTGCAGATCGTGGAGAGGCATGATCAGCCAAGTCTTCTGTTTCGCTGTTTTAAATGACCCTCTTCTTATTTCAAGACTCATGGCTTCCTATTCATATACCCTCTGTGCTTCTTTCATAGCATCAGGGCCGCTCCTTCACTACATGGAAAATGTTTCCTCTGTATGAAAAAAAGAAAATAATTTACCCTGAATTTAGAAAACTCTCCACCCCCAAAATCTAGTTTTGCACAATCCTGTAAAATTTCAGTTACCTTAATACCTCCATTGTTCTTCCTACATTCTACAAAGTTCTAATTTTCCAGGTGCAAATTCTGGAAATGTCCTAAGTGAAAGTAGGATCCGGACTCCCTTGAGCTTTCTTCGCACTGTCATAATTCTTGGATCAAAAAAGCCTCAGATTAACTTCATTGGCTGGGTTTTTATTGTTTTCATGTCTGACTTATCCATGGTTGGTTGGTTTCCGTGGCTATTGTTTTTACAGGATGAGGTATCCAACCCCAACCCTACCTTTAATTGCCTGTAACAATATGCCTGGTAGGACGCAGCGCTGCTTCCCGTGAGGGCAGTGGTGACCGTGACACGCGCAGGCCCTGGAATCTTGTGAACTTTTTGTGGAAGGCTTTTCTCCAGCTGAGCTGGTCTTGATATTGCCAGGTCTCTCTACAGTCAGGTGATCAGTCATGTGACTTTATTATTTGACAACACCATTTTACAGTAAGTTACCTGGTAAACACAATTGTACAGACATGAAGACAACACGACCCCTGGAACATTACCGGGTGCCACACAAACACAAAATTAGGGCAGACAACACAATCACTGCAACATTTATAATCTATGTACAACCACAACATGATAAAACAGTGGAGACAGGTATGAAAATACCTGGCCAGAATCCTGCAAATATCTGGACTCCACTTCTGCATGAGTCAGCTCCCTCGGCTTGAGGGGTGATCCATGCATGGCGTGGCACTTGATCTCATTGACTGGCTGGCTCTTGGGTCTGGCAGGAGAGCATATAACAACATTAGACCCCGCGGGTCATCACAGAGAACATAATGACCGGTCCAACTGTGTCGGGTTCACTGACTGTGTGGAGTCAGCACGCAGATTTGTGTGCTCTTTTGTTAGCTCACAGACTGTCACAAAGTTACTCTTGTAGATCATCCCATTCTAAATTGTTATCTCACAGGCTGTCACAAAGTTACTCTTGTAGATCATCCCATTCTAAATTGTTATCTCACAGGCTGTCACAAAGTTACTCTTGTAGATCATCCCATTCTAAATTGTTAGCTCACAGACAGTCACAAAGTTACTCTTGTAGATCATCCTATTCTAAATTGTTAGCTCACAGACTGTCACAAAGTTACTCTTGTAGATCATCCCATTCTAAATTGTTAGCTCACAGACTGTCACAAAGTTACTCTTGTAGATCATCCCATTCTAAATTGTTAGCTCACAGACTGTCACAAAGTTACTCTTGTAGATCATCCCATTCTAAATTGTTAGCTCACAGACTGTCACAAAGTTACTCTTGTAGATCATCCCATTCTAAATTGTTAGCTCACAGACTGTCACAAAGTTACTCTTGTAGATCATCCCATTCTAAATTGTTAGCTCACAGACTGTCACAAAGTTACTCTTGTAGATCATCCCATTCTAACTTGTTAGCTCACAGGCTGTTACAAAGTTACTCTTGTAGATCATCCCATTCTAACTTGTTAGCTCACAGGCTGTCACAAAGTTACTCTTGTAGATCATCCCATTCTAAATTGTTAGCTCACAGGCTGTCACAAACTTACTCTTGTAGATCATCCCATTCTAACTTGTTAGCTCACAGGCTGTCACAAAGTTGCTCTTGTAGATCATCCCATTCTAACTTGTTAGCTCACAGGCTGTCACAAAGTTACTCTTGTAGATCATCCCATTCTAAATTGTTAGCTCACAGGCTGTCACAAAGTTACTCTTGTAGATCATCCCATTCTAAATTGTTAGCTCACAGGCTGTCACAAGAGTTACTCTTGTAGATGAAATTGTTAGTTCACAGGCTGTCACAAAGTTACTCTTGTAGATCATCCCATTCTAACTTGTTAGCTCAGAGACTGTCACAAACTTACTCTTGTAGATCATCCCATTCTAACTTGTTAGCTCACAGGCTGTCACAAAGTTACTCTTGTAGATCATCCCATTCTAACATATTTTATGTTACGACTTTGTGAGATAGAGAAACTAGTCACATTTATGAAATAGGTACTTTGATTACAACTTCTACACCTTACCACCTCTACAACTTTGCTAGTGGGTCTGTAGGACAATCTACACCAGAAGATGGGACTTTGCTAGTGGATCTGGAGGACAATCTACACCAGAAGATGGGACTTTGCTAGTGGATCTGTAGGACAATCTACACCAGAAGATGGGACTTTGCTAGTGGATCTGGAGGACAATCTACACCAGAAGATAGGACTTTGCTAGTGGGTCTGTAGGACAATCTACACCAGAAGATGGGACTTTGGTAGTGGATCTGTAGGACAATCTACACCAGAAGATAGGACTTTGCTAGTGGATCTGTAGGACAATCTACACCAGAAGATAGGACTTTGCTAGTGGATCTGTAGGACAATCTACACCAGAAGATGGGACTTTGCTAGTGGATCTGTAGGACAATCTACACCAGAAGATGGGACTTTGCTAGTGGATCTGTAGGACAATCTACACCAGAAGATGGGACTTTGCTAGTGGATCTGGAGGACAATCTACACCAGAAGATGGGACTTTGCTAGTGGATCTGTAGGACAATCTACACCAGAAGATGGGACTTTGCTAGTGGGTCTGGGGGACAATCTATAGCAGAAGATGGGACTTTGCTAGTGGATCTGTAGGACAATCTACACCAGAAGATAGGACTTTGCTAGTGGATCTGGAGGACAATCTACACCAGAAGATGGGACTTTGCTAGTGGATCTGGAGGACAATCTACACCAGAAGATAGGACTTTGCTAGTGGATCTGGAGGACAATCTATACCAGAATATGGGACTTTGCTTGTGGATCTGGGGGACAATCTACACCAGAAGATAGGACTTTGCTAGTGGGTCTGGGGGACAATCTATACAAGAAGATAGGACTTTGATAGTGGGTCTGGAGGACAATCTACACTAGAAGATAGGACTTTGCTAGTGGGTCTGGAGGACAATCTACACCAGTCCTACTCCATGAGATGCGAGAAGTTTACAAAGCCAACATGCATCAGGAAGACAGCAGTATTTCACTGAGAAGATCATGAGAGAGGTAGTGTTTCACTGACATAATCAAGAGAGAGGTAGTGTTTCACTGACATAATCAAGAGAGAGGTAGTGTTTCACTGACAAGATCAAGAGAGAGGTAGAATTTCACTGACATCATCAAGAGAGAGGTAGTGTTTCACTGATAAGATCAAGAGAGAGGTAGTGTTTCACTGATAAGATCAAGAGAGAGGTAGTGTTTCACTGATAAGATCAAGAGAGAGGTAGTGTTGCACTGATGGATCAAGAGAGAGGTAGTGTTTCACTGATAAGATCAAGAGAGAGGTAGTGTTTCACTGATAAGATCAAGAGAGAGGTAGTGTTTCACTGATAAGATCAAGAGAGAGGTAGTGTTTCACTGATAAGATCAAGAGAGAGGTAGTGTTTCACTGATAAGATCAAGAGAGAGGTAGTGTTTCACTGATAAGATCAAGAGAGAGGTAGTGTTTCACTGATAAGATCAAGAGAGAGGTAGTGTTTCACTGATCAAGAGATTACACCAGAGAGAGGTAGTGTTTCACTGATAAGATCAAGAGAGAGGTAGTGTTTCACTGATAAGATCAAGAGAGAGGTAGTATTTCACTGACAAGATCAAGAGAGAGATAGTGTTTCACTGACATGATCAAGAGAGAGGTAGTGTTTCACTGACATGATTAAGAGAGAGGTAGTGTTTCACTGACATGATTAAGAGAGAGATAGTGTTTCACTGACATGATTAAGAGAGAGGTAGTGTTTCACTGACATGATCAAGAGAGAGGTAGTGTTTCACTGATAAGATCAAGAGAGAGGTAGTGTTTCACTGATAAGATCAAGAGAGAGGTAGTGTTTCACTGACAAGATCAAGAGAGAGGTAGTGTTTCACTGATAAGATCAAGAGAGAGGTAGTGTTTCACTGACATGATCAAGAGAGAGGTAGTATTTCACTGACATCATCAAGAGAGAGGTAGTGTTTCACTGATAAGATGAAGAGAGAGGTAGTGTTTCACTGACATCATCAAGAGAGAGGTAGTGTTTAACCGATAAGATCAAGAGAAAGGTAGTATTTCACTGACATCATCAAGAGAGAGGTAGTGTTTCATTGACAAGATCAAGAGAGAGGTAGTATTTCACTGACATCATAAAGAGAGAGGTAGTATTACACTGATAAGATCAAGAGAGATGTAGTGTTTCATTAACAAGATCAAGAGAGAGGTAGTGTTTCACTGACAAGATCAAGATAGAGGTAGTGTTTCACTGATAAGATCAAGAGAGAGGTAGTGTTTCATTGACAAGATCAAGAGAGAGGTAGTATTTCACTGACATCATCAAGAGAGAGGTAGTGTTTCATTGACAAGATCAAGAGAGAGGTAGTATTTCACTGACATCATCAAGAGAGAGGTAGTATTACACTGATAAGATCAAGAGAGATGTAGTGTTTCATTAACAAGATCAAGAGAGAGGTAGTGTTTCACTGACAAGATCAAGATAGAGGTAGTGTTTCACTGATAAGATCAAGAGAGAGGTAGTGTTTCATTGACAAGATCAAGAGAGAGGTAGTATTTCACTGACATCATCAAGAGAGAGGTAGTATTTCACTGATAAGATCAAGAGAGAGGTAGTGTTTCATTGACAAGATCAAGAGAGAGGTAGTGTTTCATTGACAAGATCAAGAGAGAGGTAGTGTTTCATTGACAAGATCAAGAGAGAGGTAGTGTTTCACTGACAAGATCAAGATAGAGGTAGTGTTTCATTGACAAGATCAAGAGAGAGGTAGTGTTTCATTGACAAGATCAAGATAGAGGTAGTGTTTCATTGACAAGATCAAGAGAGAGGTAGTGTTTCATTGACAAGATCAAGAGAGAGGTAGTGTTTCACTGACAAGATCAAGAGAGAGGTAGTGTTTCACTGACAAGATCAAGAGAGAGGTAGTGTTTCACTGACAAGATCAAGAGAGAGGTAGTAATTCACTGACAAGATCAAGAGAGAGGTAGTAATTCACTGACAAGATCAAGAGAGAGGTAGTTTTTCACTGACATCATTAAGAGAGAGGTAGTGTTTCACTGATAAGATCAAGAGAGAGGTAGTGTTTCACTGATAAGATCAAGATAGAGGTAGTTTTTCACTGACATGATCGAGAGAAAGGTAGTATTTCACTGACATCATCAAGAGAGAGGTAGTGTTTCACTGATAAGATCAAGAGAGAGGTAGTGTTTCACTGATAAGATCAAGAGAGAGGTAGTTTTTCACTGACATCATTAAGAGAGAGGTAGTGTTTCACTGACAAGATCAAGAGAGAGGTAGTAATTCACTGACAAGATCAAGAGAGAGGTAGTTTATCACTGACATCATTAAGAGAGAGGTAGTGTTTCACTGATAAGATCAAGAGAGAGGTAGTGTTTCACTGATAAGATCAAGATAGAGGTAGTTTTTCACTGACATGATCGAGAGAAAGGTAGTATTTCACTGACATCATCAAGAGAGAGGTAGTGTTTCACTGATAAGATCAAGAGAGAGGTAGTGTTTCACTGATAAGATCAAGAGAGAGGTAGTTTTTCACTGACATCATTAAGAGAGAGGTAGTATTTCACTGACATCATCAAGAGAGAGGTAGTGTTTCACTGATAATATCAAGAGAGAGGTAGTAATTCACTGACAAGATCAAGAGAGGTAGTAATTCACTGACATAACCAAGAGAGAGGTAGTGTTTCACTGATAAGATCAAGAGAGAGGTAGTGTTTCACTGATAAGATCAAGAGAGAGGTAGTAATTCACTGATAAGATCAAGATAGAGGTAGTAATTCACTGACATAACCAAGAGAGAGGTAGTAATTCACTGATAAGATCAAGAGAGAGGTAGTAATTCACTGATAAGATCAAGAGACAGGTAGTAATTCACTGACATAACCAAGAGAGAGGTAGTAATTCACTGATAAGATCAAGAAAGAGGTAGTAATTCACTGAGAAGATCAAGAGAGAGGTAGTGTTTCACTGACAAGATCACTGAGAAGTAATTCACTGACAGAGAAGAGAGTAGTAATTCACTGACAAGATCAAGAGAGAGGTAGTATTTCACTGACAAGATCAAGAGAGAGGTAGTAATTCACTGACAAGATCAAGAGAGAGGTAGTAATTCACTGACATAATCAAGAGAGAGGTAGTAATTCACTGACAAGATCAAGAGAGAGGTAGTAATTCACTGACAAGATCAAGAGAGAGGTAGTAATTCACTGACATCATTCAAGAGAGAGGTAGTGTTTCACTGATAAGATCAAGAGAGAGGTAGTGTTTCACTGACATCATCAAGAGAGTGGTAGTGTTTCACTGATAAGATTAGGAGAAAGGTAGTGTTTCACTGATAAGATCAAGATAGAGGTAGTGTTTCACTAATAAGATCAAGAGAGAGGTAGTGTTTCACTGACATCATCAAGAGAGAGGTAGTAATTCGCTGACAGGATCAAGATAGAGGTATCACTGATAAGATCAAGAGAAAGGTAGTATTTCACTGACATCATCAAGAGAGAGGTAGTGTTTTACTGACATCATCAAGAGAGAGGTAGTGTTTCACTGATAAGATCAAGAGAAAGGTAGTGTTTCACTGATAAGATCAAGATAAAGGTAGTGTTTCATTGATAAAATCAAGAGAGAGGTAGTTTTTCACTGACATCATTAAGAGAGAGGTAGTGTTTCACTGATAAGATCAAGAGAGAGGTAGTGTTTCACTGACATGATCAAGAGATAGGTAGTAATTCACTGACATAACCAAGAGAGAGTCTAGGACGGCAGCAACTAATCAACTGCGTAAACAGATGATGACAACAGACACACCTGTACTTTGGATGGCTGCAGAGGTAGGAGGCAAGGACCACAACTTCATATTCACACGTAGAACTCTCCTTCAGCTCTAAGATCTCCCCCATGCCCTCCGGCTGACACACGTAGAAGACATGAGCTTTCCGTGGCTTGCCCGTCAAGTCACACCTGCTACCTCCATCCATGATGACCTCATAGTAAGGCAGCTCAACACCATCTACAGACCTGACAGGAACACCGGCTGTGACTTCTGCCGGAATGTCGGCGGCATCTGTCAGTGATGACATCATGTTCTCATTTATCAGAACAATCTTAGTGTCAGCCTGTAGGTGACTTGGTCACTCATGTTTTACTATAGATGTATCAGTAGACAAGAAGCAAATGGCCAGTAATGCTCGTGTCTTTACAACCAGCATCCAAGTTCTGCAATCCCCACCTGGATGCTCAGAGTGAGTCACCTAATAGGAAGTCATCACCAGTTGCCATTTCTGACAGCATTAACAACTAGAACTGTTGGGGTTGTGCATCAACTTGAGGCCATGATCTCTCCGTGTATGACAATCCATGACTCAAACCAATCCTGATTCAACCACCATCAGTGTGTCTACAAACATGCAAGTGAGAAGCATTTTCTACCCAGACAAAGAGTCACATTAATATAGTCACTCCTACCATCTCAGGCAGATTTTCTCTTGACACAGCATCTGTCTAGTCCAGAAAGGGACAAGAATTCTGATGTGACAGTCTCTGATGATGCTGATGATGATACCATTACAAGAGTTCTCATGAAGAACTCTGACCAGCCGTGGAAGTTCCACTGTAATTCTTCATAGCCTGGAGTTTTTCCTTGACTTAGTGGCCTGTAGACATTTCTTAACATACTGTACAGAGGATAATTTTGTAGAATGTCTTCTTCTTCTTCTTCATCATGTTCATTGCCTGCAAATTCCAGTGGAAAGTTCTGGCTGTTCATCCACTCTCCACTTCTGGACTTTGGACTTGTTCCAGACTGAGCACATACATCCATTTTACAGATTTGTCTTAGCATGCAGACTGTTGGTTCCTTGCTTCTTGCCACTCCATTCCCCCCCCCCCCCCCCCCACACACACACACACACACACGCGCACGCGAAAATAAAAGGGGGCCCTGGACCCACACAGGGAATTCTGTAGAACATGTTCGCAGGTTTGCCAAGTCCACACAGAGATAGCAGAACTTGATGCTGGTGTTGAGGTCAAACTAGTCAACAGTGTGCTTTTCGCTGTTGGGTTGTTTCAGTACAATCCTGATAGGCTGGCTCTCTTCCTCAAGGTGTGTGTGAGACTGATAATGTTCTAGTTTAAGTATCTAGTGAGATTTTTTTTTTTTAGCCTTGAACATCAAGTGGTTCAGCTGCCCAAACATTCTCTTTCTCAAAATGTACACAGAAGGACAAAAATTAATCAGTGACTGGAATAATCAAAGCCAAACAAAAGTCTTTGAGCACAGTGGATGGATGTGTCAGATATCATCCTCACACAGTGTTGAAGTTACAACTCAATGCCTGGCTGAAATAGAACAAGTCCTTGAGCACAGTGGATGGATGTGTCAGATATCATCCTCACAAAGAGCTGAAGTTATAACTCAGTGACTGGCTGACACAGAACAAGTCCTTGAGCACAGTGGATGGATGTGTCAGATATCATCCTCACACAGTGTTGAAGTTACAACTCAATGCCTGGCTGAAATAGAACAAGTCCTTGAGCACAGTGAATGGATGTGTCAGATATCATCCTCACACAGTGTTGAAGTTATAACTCAATGCCTGGCTGAAACAGAACAAGTCCTTGAGCACAGTGAATGGATGTGTCAGATATCATCCTCACACAGTGTTGAAGTTATAACTCAATGCCTGGCTGAAACAGAACAAGTCCTTGAGCACAGTGGGTGGATGTATCAGATATCATCCTCACAAAAAGCTATAACTCAGTGACTGGCTGACATAGGAAGGGATTTAGTACTTCATGCAACAATAAATGTGTAAATACCTTTCATCTGTTCATGGTGGTTTCCCATTCCAAGGTAATATTCTTGAACTTTCGGCTCCTGGAAGTGAGCAGTCAGTTAGGAATAATGAAACAATTAAAAAAAATTTATGAAACATTTCTTGCGATGTCATTACATCATTTTATAAGATAAAGTAAAGGATCCAGATTTCTCACAATCACAACATATTAAGGACACAGTTTGTGTTCACAGTGGAACCTGCAAACACTTGCTGGCTCCATAGGCAGAAGCCCACTTGCCAAAGCAATTACCACATTATGCACAGGCTTCCTTGTCGTAGTAAATGTCCCGTTATTTACAGCAGATTGAACTTACACCTGCTGATGCCTGAGGTCAACATTCTAACCTTCCTGACCAATTGCTGCCCATTACTAGGGCTCATCCCTTAACTGGATTCATTTCCTTTCAGGACTGAAACATTGGCTGACCACCTCAGCAGTGGACACTGGACAGTCAGCCTCCCTCATCCCTTAACTGGATTCATTTCCTTTCAGGACTGAAACATTGGCTGACCACCTCAGCAGTGGACACTGGACAGTCAGCCTCCCTCATCCCTTAACTGGATTCATTTCCTTTCAGGACTGAAACATTGGCTGACCACCTCAGCAGTGGACACTGGACAGTCAGCCTCCCTCATCCCTTAACTGGATTCATTTCCTTTCAGGACTGAAACATTGGCTGACCAGCTCAGCAGTGGACACTGGACAGTCAGCCTCCCTCATCCCTTAACTGGATTCATTTCCTTTCAGGACTGAAACATTGGCTGACCAGCTCAGCAGTGGACACTGGACAGTCAGCCTCCCTCATCCCTTAACTGGATTCATTTCCTTTCAGGACTGAAACATTGGCTGACCAGCTCAGCAGTGGACACTGGACAGTCAGCCTCCCTCATCCCTTAACTGGATTCATTTCTTCTCAAGACCGAAACATGATTTCTTCTCAAGACCGAAACATCAGCTGACCAGTTCAGCAGTGGACACTGGACAGTCAGTCTCCTGAGGTATCATCAAGCAGCCATGAACAGAGAACATGTGAAGCAATCAAGAATATAAGAAGGACTGTAAACAACAGACAGCAGGAAGAACTCATGTCTTCACAGAGTACAGCAACCACATGTACCAACCTTGCCCTGTTCCTTGGTCTCATGATACTGCTTCAAGTGTTTGCCATGACACAACTCGTAGGTCCAGTAATTCTCTATCTGTGCTCACAAACAGCAACAATCTATTTGTTACTGATGTGATTAGTCTCATAAATAACAAGGTACTCAATAACTTTAGTTATATTGTATATATTTTAGCAAGTAATCATTTGTTTCCACTGTCAAAGTGTGCTCTCATGGTTGTGTACAGTCAGCTTCATCACTGACTGATCTGACACGCCAATGAGGAGTGTATAATAGTTTGTCTAAAATAACAGCTATATCCTCTCACTCACTCTCACACATGCATTCACACACCACACCAAATTAATGATGACATCTCACACGTGCATTCACACACCACACCAAATTAATGATGACATCTCACACGTGCATTCACACACCACACCAAATTAATGATGACATCTCACACGTGCATTCACACAGACACACACAACACCAAATTAGTGATGACATCTCACACGTGCATTCACACAGACACACACAACACCAAATTAGTGATGACATTCTCACACGTGCATTCACACAGACACACACAACACCAAATTAGTGATGACATCTCACACGTGCATTCACACACCACACCAAATTAATGATGACATCTCACACGTGCATTCACACAGACACACACAACACCAAATTAGTGATGACATTCTCACACGTGCATTCACACAGACACACACAACACCAAATTAGTGATGACATTCTCACACGTGCATTCACACAGACACACACAACACCAAATTAGTGATGACATTCTCACACATGCATTCACACAGACACACACAACACCAAATTAGTGATGACATTCTCACACATGCATTCACACGCATACATACAACACCAAATTAATGATGAAATTCACACACAAACACAACACCAAATTAATGATGACATTCACACAGATAACACCAAATTAATTATGACATTCTTACACATGCATTCACACGCATACATACAACACCAAATTAATGATGACATTCACACACACACACACACAACACCAAATGAATGATGAAATTCACACACAAACACAACACCAAATTAATGATGACATTCACACACATACACACAACACCAAATTAATGATGACATTCACACACACAACACCAAATTAATGATGACATTCACACACACAACACCAAATTAATGATGACATTCACACACACAACACCAAATTAATGATGACATTCACACACACAATATCAAATTAATGATGACATTCACACACATACACACAACACCAAATTAATGATGACATTCACACACACAACACCAAATTAATGATGACATTCACACACACAACACCAAATTAATGATGACATTCACACACACAACACCAAATTAATGATGACATTCACACACATACACACAACACCAAATTAATGATGACATTCACACACACACACACAACACCAAATTAATGATGACATTCACACACACAACACCAAATTAATGATGACATTTTCTTAAGCTTGTGCTTTTTTCCCAATGCAGTTAAAGCTTTCAGCCAATTTAGGTCAAGCCCATAGTAGAGGTGTCATGACTGTCCAGATTTGGCAGCTACAGCTGTTTCTGCGATGAAGCAGTTAGTTTTTCCCAAGTCTTCCTGGCCACATGCCTGGTTGGCTATTGTAACTATTCCATGCTTTCCAAACAGGCAAATTATTACATTCATTGAAAGCTACAATAACGATGCATTATAGAATTTATTACTTACATAAACAACAACTAATTTGTTTATCCATTACTGATAAAATGAACAAACAGAAACTGCTGGCTGTGGAAAACAGGCTGATATCTCAGACAGTGATCAGATCTTTCCAACCACAACAACACTCACCCGATAAGAGCAGCGATTTTCCCGAAAAAATGGCCTCAACAGTTCGTCGGCAGACGGGCCTGTGTAGGTCAGTGCCTCATTCTGAAATCCCGCCAAACAAGGTTAGTTGTTAAAGTAGTGCGTCTGCATCAGGGACAGGTGTGATTACAATTCAGGACACGCAAGAGAAAAAAAAAAACATTGTAGTATCACATGATGATATAAGAAACATGATTAGTGATCTGTTCAATAAACAAACATTTGCTATGTTGCTCTAAAGTTAACTCTTTGAGTCCCAGGGGGGGTTAGCATCACAGGCCTAGGGGGTAGTAAAGAGAGTCATAAAATCAGCGCATCTTGCGTTCATTGGGCTTCTAGGTAAGAACCTATGAACGTATGTTGCGTTTCTTGGGCTTCTAGGTAAGAACCTATGAACGTATGTTGCGTTTCTTGGGACTCAAAGAGTTAAGGCATAATAATCAAACAGTGGAAGACTACTTCAGCATCAAACAACAGCACTGACACAATGCAGGAAGCAGCAGTTAAGAGTTATAAACCTCATTTATAGCCATACTGCAAATGCTGGGGAGAAAAAAGAGGGCCACAAATCCATCAGAATTCTCCCCAAATTTCCTTTGAAAACTACAACACTACACAGGTAAATAGCAAATTGATTTAAAACTTATTTATGTACCGTAAAAAAGAAAAAAAAGTCCCTCAAAATATATCATGCTACTTGTATGTAAAGGGAGTAATCAGTAAACAAGAACAGGATGAAGCATTCAATGTATTTCATTCCCCAGGGCCTAAAACAAATATGTATCAAGGGAGTAATCAGTAAACAAGATCAGGATGAAGCATTCAATGTGTTTCATTCCCCAGGGCCTAAAACAAATATGTATCAAGGGAGTAATCAGTAAACAAGATCAGGATGAAGCATTCAATGTGTTTCATTCCCCAGGGCCTAAAACAAATATGTATCAAGGGAGTAATCAGTAAACAAGATCCCCCCCCCCCCCCTTTTCAATGTTATATTTAGTTAATATACTCACATCCTAGTCTCCTAAACACCACAAAGGCACACACAGAACCAACAGCATTTAACTACACTTCAAGAATAGGCCACTGCAGAAATGGCGACATATCAGCATTTACGGGCATGTGTCACAACCAAAGTCACTAGATTTAACCACCTCGGGGCAACAGGGTTAATGCTCAATTTGTTGAGAGTAAGATGCCAGGGGCCGCTTCCAGTGATAGGAGAGATCACTGTGGATCGGACAAGACAGCTACCTCTTGTCCAAGGTGGGCAGTCCCCGTTAATAAAGCACTGTTTCTCCATGGTTCAGGTGCCACAAAGTGAGTGGAGTTTAGGGATAAAATCTTGACACACAGGATTGCAAATCATACACCTGGCAACAGGAAAGTCACCAGTGGCGCCTGCCCGGCAACACAACTTTAGAGTCCCATGGGACTGAAGGGCGCTTACTACCACCACTACTACTACAACTTATTCATTATCCTTTTAGCCATTATATGTCACATAGGACTGACATTCTATTCCTCCATTACCTTCTATCTTGTGCAATCAGTTCAATATCATGGATGGAATCCAGTCCAGCAGCTTTGGCCTCTCTTATCCACATTTCTTTTATGGTTTCTTTTGGGCGTTCTCATTTTCTTAATCCCTTTATTTCCCCATTCCTGTTTGGTCATTACCAAGCAGGCATCCTCATCATCACCAAACTACTAGTACCACTACCACTAATAATAATAATTTCCTTAATCAGTTTCAATATCCAGGCTATCTAACCCATATATTGTGGGCACTATGCCAAAATAACAACAGTGCTAAATTCTTGTTTTGAGAAAACTGAGTTGAAACATTAGATGACTTGGCCACAGTGCCAATGATCTACAACCCCCAGGTGACAAGAATCAACATGCCAATCACATGACTAAACTGGACACCTCACCTCCAATGACTTGAGTGTTGCTGGCAATATACAGCGGTAGTGCTCCCTGTGATTGGTTGTGACCATCACGTGACGATCCCCAAGCAGGTCAACCTAGAAGCATTCAATCATCTCATTAAATCTAAGAATGGACAGAAAGGAGGAAAGCACCAACACAAACAAAAACAAAAGCATACTCATCAGGGATGAAACAGACAGACAGTGAGACAGACAGAACAAACTTTATTTTTAATGGGTCACATACTGGGCTTACAGGTCCAACTACTCAGTACTTGTCATTTATGTATTATGTATGTTCCACATACAATTGTCTTACATGTATCATGTATGTTCCACATACAATTGTCTTACATGTATCATGTATGTTCCACATACAATTGTCTGACATGTATCATGTATGTTCCACATACAATTGTCTGACATGTATCATGTATGTTCCACATACAATTGTCTTACATGTATCATGTATGTTCCACATACAATTGTCTTACATGTATCATGTATGTTCCACATACAATTGTCTTACATGTATCATGTATGTTCCACATACAATTGTCTTACATGTATCATGTATGTTCCACATACAATTGTCTGACATGTATCATGTATGTTCCACATACAATTGTCTGACATGTATCATGTATGTTCCACATACAATTGTCTTACATGTATCATGTATGTTCCACATACAATTGTCTTACATGTATCATGTATGTTCCACATACAATTGTCTTACATGTATCATGTATGTTCCACATACAATTGTCTTACATGTATCATGTATGTTCCACATACAATTGTCTGACATGTATCATGTATGTTCCACATACAATTGTCTGACATGTATCATGTATGTTCCACAATTGTCTGACATGTATCATGTATGTTCCACATACAATTGTCTTACATGTATCATGTATGTTCCACATACAATTGTCTTACATGTATCATGTATGTTCCACATACAATTGTCTGACATGTATCATGTATGTTCCACATACAATTGTCTGACATGTATCATGTATGTTCCACAATTGTCTGACATGTATCATGTATGTTCCACATACAATTGTCTTACATGTATCATGTATGTTCCACATACAATTGTCTTACATGTATCATGTATGTTCCACATACAATTGTCTTACATGTATCATGTATGTTCCACATACAATTGTCTGACATGTATCATGTATGTTCCACATACAATTGTCTGACATGTATCATGTATGTTCCACAATTGTCTGACATGTATCATGTATGTTCCACATACAATTGTCTTACATGTATCATGTATGTTCCACATACAATTGTCTGACATGTATCATGTATGTTCCACATACAATTGTCTGACATGTATCATGTATGTTCCACATACAATTGTCTTACATGTATCATGTATGTTCCACATACAATTGTCTGACATGTATCATGTATGTTCCACATACAATTGTCTTACATGTATCATGTATGTTCCACATACAATTGTCTGACATGTATCATGTATGTTCCACATACAATTGTCTGACATGTATCATGTATGTTCCACATACAATTGTCTGACATGTATCATGTATGTTCCACATACAATTGTCTGACATGTATCATGTATGTTCCACATACAATTGTCTTACATGTATCATGTATGTTCCACATACAATTGTCTGACATGTATCATGTATGTCTGACATACAATTGTCTTACATGTATTATGTATGTTCCACATACAACTGTCTTACATGTATCATGTATGTTCCACATACAATTGTCTGACATGTATCATGTATGTTCCACATACAATTGTCTGACATGTGTCATGTATGTTCCACATACAATTGTCTGACATGTATGTATGTTTGACATGTCTTACATGTATCATGTATGTTCCACATACAATTGTCTGACATGTATCATGTATGTTTGACATACAATTGTCTTACATGTATCATGTATGTTCCACATACAATTGTCTGACATGTATCATGTATGTTTGACATACAATTGTCTTACATGTATTATGTATGTTCCACATACAATTGTCTTACATGTATTATGTATGTTCCACATACAATTGTCTGACATGTATCATGTATGTTCCACATACAATTGTCTGACATGTATCATGTATGTTCCACATACAATTGTCTGACATGTATCATGTATGTTTGACATACAATTGTCTTACATGTATCATGTATGTTCCACATACAATTGTCTGACATGTATCATGTATGTTTGACATACAATTGTCTGACATGTATCATGTATGTTCCACATACAATTGTCTGACATGTATCATGTATGTTCCACATACAATTGTCTGACATGTATCATGTATGTTCCACATACAATCGTCTGACATGTATCATGTATGTTCCACATACAATTGTCTGACATGTATCATGTATGTTCAGCTCATTTAGGAATAAAGGAAAAATGAATACTAAGAACATACTCGAAAGCATAATATGAGAAAACATACATTAATATTTATGTGTATTCGTACATACATATGTATCTGTGTTCATATATAAATACTAGGGCCGAATACGAATAGCTAGATCAACTATTCGGCCGAATACAAATACGAATAGTGAATCATCATCATCAGGTGCTTTGCCGACTGGCATGGGTGATTATGCCTTGCCACAATGCTATCTCCTGCAGCATGTATTAGTTCGTGTGCTGACACACCTCCATGCATCATTTCACTCGTTGTCTTCCTCTATCACTCCTTCCACAGATCTTTCCAGTGGTCACCACATGTTCCATTTTCCCTCATCTTATAACATGGCCGAAAAATGACGACTGTCTCCTTCTGATGTCTGTGATAAGTTGTCTTCGGGCTCCAGCCTCTATCACAACCTCTTAGTTGCTTTTTCTGTGGCTGTTCAAGGTATTTTAAGTATTTTTCTGTTAAAACCACATCTCTGAGGCCTCAAGAAATTGTTTGGCCTGCCTACCGATTGTCCAGGACTTACAGCCATATGTTAAAACTGGATGTATGTAGCAAGCAAGAATTCTTTTTCTCACCTTTAATGGCAAAGATATTTTGCATAAGATGTTCTTCGTTTTATAAAATGCAGTTTTTGCCTGTCCTGTTCTGTTTCTTATTTCAGTAATGCATCTTACATCTGATGTTATCCATGTGCCCAGATACTTAAATTTCTGTACTTGTCCCAAAATAAAACTATTGACTTTTATTACACATTTTGGAATAGTTATTTTTTTGATACCACCATTACTACTGTCTTCCCACTATTCAGACTGAGGCCCATTCTTCCACTTTTCTGTATAAAATAGATCTAAAAAAAAAAAAAAAAACACCCATAATGTCAAATGTACGCTGAAATTTTACTTCACAAAATGTAGTACAGAATAGTAAACATTTAAAAACATTTCATGTTTTGCATCCTTCAGTCAGTCAGTCTGTGGTTCTGTAGTAACTAATACCTAGGAATGAAAGTATTCCTAGTTTTATAACAAGTAACTAAACTTGTAAATTGTCACTGACAGCTTAATTAATACATGAAAGGAGCATTAGCTTTAAAAATTTTTTTTTTAAAATCATTCCCTGTTGTCAGCATTAAGGCAGCTTTTTGTCTCACTGAAGGTATTTCCAGCTATACAAAATAGACGTTCACTTGGTACGCTCGTAGATGGTGCACAAAGATAACGCTTGACAATATGAACCAAGGTGGGAAATCTTGATATGTTTATTTTCCACCAGTCCAGTAACGGGGTGTAAGGTAACCACTATTCGTATTCGGCCCGACCGCAACTATTTGGCCGAATACCAAATAGTTATTAGGTCTACTATTCGGCCCCGAAGCGAATACAAAGCGAATATTCGGTACAGCCCTAATAAATACCCAGGTGCACACCCTCAGCATGTACACACAGGCACATCCACAGACATACAAACACATATACCTACATGCACGCATGTATGAATGCATGCACGAACACACCCACACACACACAAAAGGGCAGGACCAGATCTAACGGGTAAAGCAAAATGTGACGAAGCTTTGAGGCCTCTTGTGAAATGATCACATCAAAAAGTCTGACAACACCAGAAAACAAATGGCAAACTTTTATTGTTTAATAGCCCAATATTTAACGTGACAACTTACAATTTATTAATGCACTGAATTACCTGATCTCTATTACAGATTACAGTTACATTAATGCACTGAATTACCTGATCTCTATTACAGATTACAGTTTACTGTTACATTAATGCACTGAATTGCCTGATCTCTATTACAGATTACAGTTTATTGTTACATGAATGCACTGAATTACCTGATCTCTATTACAGATTACAGTTTACTGTTACATTAATGCACTGAATTACCTGATCTCTATTACAGATTACAGTTTACTGTTACATTAATGAACTGAATTACCTGATCTCTATTACAGATTACAATTTACTGTTACATGAATGCACTGAATTACCTGATCTCTATTACAGATTACAGTTTACTGTTACATTAATGCACTGAATTACCTGATCTCTATTACAGATTACAATTTACTGTTACATGAATGCACTGAATTACCTGATCTCTATTACAGATTACAGTTTACTACACCAACAGGAAGCAATTCTTAAATGAAACTGAAGAGGTCACTGAAACCTATAAAATACTGATATCAATTAATTTGATTAATTGAAGTAAAAACTTGTCTGCAAATCAGAAATATTGTGTCATAAACAGACTACAATTTGCATAATTATTTTTCCCCTTGATTTCAAAAAGTAAATAATGATTGAAGACCTCAGAGGATATGCCATGAGGCTCACTGCTGTCCATGCACATGGTTCTAAGTGAGGAGTGTATGTTGAGATCTGGCTGAGTGACAGTGGTCTCTGTAGTTCAGTGGAGAGACAATCTGTCCTGCTTGTTGTGTAACATGTTGCCAGTGTTGGAGTTGTTACTTGTAAGGACTCAGGGTAGAGTCCAGTGCTAGAATTGTTGCTTGTAAGGACTCAGGGTAGAGTCCAGTGTTGGGGTTGTTGCTTGTAAGGACTCAGGGTAGAGTACAGTGTTGGGGTTGTTGCTTGTAAGGACTCAGGGTAGAGTCCAGTGCTAGAATTGTTGCTTGTAAGGACTCAGGGTAGAGTCCAGTGTTGGAGTTGTTGCTTGTAGGGACTCAGGGTAGAGTCCAGTGCTAGAATTGTTGCTTGTAAGGACTCAGGGTAGAGTCCAGTGTTGGAGTTGTTGCTTGTAAGGACTCAGGGTAGAGTCCAGTGCTAGAATTGTTGCTTGTAAGGACTCAGGGTAGAGTCCAGTGTTGGGGTTGTTGCTTGTAAGGACTCAGGGTAGAGTCCAGTGCTAGAATTGTTGCTTGTAAGGACTCAGGGTAGAGTCCAGTGTTGGGGTTGTTGCTTGTAAGGACTCAGTGTAGAGTCCAGTGTTGGGGTTGTTGCTTGTAGGGACTCAGGGTAGAGTCCAGTGCTAGAATTGTTGCTTGTAAGGACTCAGGGTAGAGTCCAGTGTTGGAGTTGTTGCTTGTAGGGACTCAGGGTAGAGTCCAGTGCTAGAATTGTTGCTTGTAAGGACTCAGGGTAGAGTCCAGTGTTGGAGTTGTTGCTTGTAAGGACTCAGGGTAGAGTCCAGTGCTAGAATTGTTGCTTGTAAGGACTCAGGGTAGAGTCCAGTGTTGGGGTTGTTGCTTGTAAGGACTCAGGGTAGAGTCCAGTGCTAGAATTGTTGCTTGTAAGGACTCAGGGTAGAGTCCAGTGGTGTTATATTCCCTGTCTAGACAGACACAGAGAAAGGGTTGGTGTATAAAGGGTTAACAAGCTGCAAATATGGCTGCCAAGGGAAGGCAGCTGAAGCGGTTTGCAAGATGGATCAATGGTTGGTGTATTGAAACCAACACTGCCAATAATGAAGGAATAATTGTGTAGTCCCCAAAAGCATCCAGAAAATGTGTGAGGCCCATGTACATTGCGAGGCTTCAAGCTGTAGTTTGCTTAGTCTGGGTTTAAACACTGCCCTGACAGAGAGTTGGATGAGATAGATGGGGGGGGGGGGGGAGGCGGGGCAGAGTATGCAGATGGGTGAACAGGTGAGCCCAGAGAGGAACAGTGTCAGGGAGAGAGAAAGAAAGGCTCGGTGAGAGAGTACGAGATGTGTCCAAGAAGGATATATTTACATCATCGTTGTGTGGCACTGTGGGGTGTCGTAGTTAATAGTTAATTACCTGTTCAGTTTACTGAGTTTATAGCCTGTTCATCTATAATATATATTATCTATATCTGTAGTAACAATTTTTGTTAATTTGTTATTTAAGGTTATGAACTTGATGTCATTTTGTTGCACACAAGAAGTATCATAACTGTAACTTAGCAACTAACAGATCTTATTCATTTCAGTGTGTGTACTGAATACTCACCTCTTCTCGCTTCAGATCCAGCGGTCCTTGCCATTTAATTGTAAACAATTTGCTGTCCATGAAAGGGTCGAAGCTCGATTCGACGACAACTGCGAAAAGTTGCACCAACAACAGTGCAGATGTTGATTTGACAGCGAGGACCCTATCCATAGTGTAATAAAGTTTTTACCTGTAAACTAGAGTCACAAATCTGACCAAACAAGGCTCTGGTACCGAGCTGAGAGAAACAAGGCGAAAGTCGACGTGTAAACTGTTCACCATTTCTGTAGGGACGTGATCTTCCACACAGGAGAGCTCCTACACAGCAGACGTGGGATGGGGCTATTGAATGAACCTAGTTAGTTTGTTGGATTGTCATCATTGCACCTCGGACATGTCCATAGGTGCTCAGATCCTCCCCTCAGTATGAACCCCAACGTACAATGGCGAATAGAACCAGTTCTATGTTGATTAACAAGTCGTCTGGTGTGCGTCACGTTTTTTGCTATGCCGATCTTAATTCCCAAGTCTGCCATTCTGGCGAGTGATGTGGATTCACTGCCTTTAAAGTCCTCTATCCCTCCCAACTTATTCAACGTTTATACGGCGATGATCACTGAGCAGCAGTTGAATGGAAAGGGAAGGACTTTGTCATTTGCTGATGACATTTTGATTTATCGACGAGGGCGTGATAGACAGGAGATCGCCAGCACAATGCACAAAGAACTCGATCGAATTGACGCCTGGTGTGATGGTTCCAATGCCTATGTCAATCCTTCGAAGGCATCAGTGTCATGGTTCTCTTTGAACAATCACATTGTCAAGTCGGACTTACCAGAAGTGAAAATGCGTGATAATGTATTGGTCAGAACCAACGTTATGACGTTTCTCGGGGTGAGGTTCGATCGCAGCTTGTCATTCAGGGAACACGTTGACCATGTGATAACAAAAGCACGCAAAGGTCCTTCTTGCTATGAGGATTATGGCTGCTTCCAATATCGAGCCAAGACTACTAATACTTCTATTCTATGGTCTGGTCCTTTCACCCATTGAATACGCTCTGGCCATCCTCACTGTCAGTGCTACCCAGATTGAACGACTCGAAAAGGTGCAAAATGAAGCCATGCCCATTATTTTGGGATGTACAAGAGACACATCCTATGGAGCAATGAGGTATCTACTTGACTTTCCAACAATGAACCAAAGGATCAGGATGTGGAGGGCTCGGGCATACCTCAAAATATGTGCTGATAAGAAACACCCACTGCATCAAGCGCTTTTTAGTGAAAAGGGCGACAGACTGAAGAGGGGAAAATCGTGGCTAGGTCGGGCAGAAGATGTTATTAGGCAAATATGCAGCCGAACCGACATCATACCTGTGCCTCAGGCGTTTATTTGTACATTTTCCTGTATTGTTACACTCAACAGGCGATGTAGAGAAGAGAATCCTATTGCTGCTAATGCAGAGGTCAACGCTCTCATCGGTGAAAATTCAGACGAAGCAGATGCACTAATCTATACAGACGGATCCGTTATACGCCAAAGAAGAAGCGCATGGGCATTTACAGCACGCTCAGCGGACAGAACAGTCAAAGAAGCCAACGGCGCCTTCTCCGTGACAACCAGCAGCATGACAATGGAGGTGATGGCAGTGACCCGAGCGTTTGCCTGGCTTGAAACACAAAAATACACCCGCATATGTATACTCAGTGATTCAATGAGTATGATCCGGAGGGTTCAGGCAGGTTCAGTACGACGACAATGGCTTGAATCAATTCAGAAGTCCACTGTGCGTGGAGTCACTTTTATTTTTGTTCCGGGACACGCAGGCGTCGATGGAAATGAAAGAGCTGACAAGTTGGCTGGATCCGCTATCACTACCGACGGTCGGCCTATGGATCATGCTGATATTATCAATGCCCTCAGAGAAATGGGAAGGATAGAGGACTTTGGTGGCAGTGAATCCACATCACTCGCCAGAATGGCAGACTTGGGAATTAAGATCGGCACAGCAAAAAACGAGACGCACACCGGACACGTCACAAGACTTGTTTATCAACATAGAACTGGTACTATTAGCCATCGGACGTTGGGGCTCATACTGAGGGGAGGATCTGAGCACCTATGGACATGTCCGGAGTGCAATGAGGATAACCCAACTAACTAACTAACTAACTAAATAGCTAACTAACTATCCCTCCCATTTCTCTGAGGGCATAAACCTAGTGTTGCCTAGTACCTCCAGGATTTAGCACTTCTTGTCACCAGCTCCTCCTCTACATCTGTGCATGAATGGTTGGCAGAGGTACACCTCCTGAAACATGTCTCATATACCACTGGCTCCTCCTCTACATCTGTGCATGGATGGTTGGCAGAGGTACATCTCCTGAAACATGTCTCATACATCACCAGCTCCTCCTCTACATCTGTGCATGAATGGTTGGCAGAGGTACACCCCCTGAAACATGTCTCATACATCACCAGCTCCTCCTCTACATCTGTGCATGGATGGTTGGCAGAGGTACACCTCCTGAAACATGTCTCATATAACACCAGCTCCTCCTCTACATCTGTACATGGATGGTTGGCAGAGGTACACCCCCTGAAACATGTCTCATACATCACCAGCTTCTTCTCTACATCTGTGCATGGATGGTTGACAGAGGTACACCCCCTGAAACATGTCTCATATAACACCAGCTCCTCTACATCTGTGCATGGATGGTTGACAGAGGTACACCCCCTGAAACATGTCTCATATAACACCAGCTCCTCCTCTACATCTGTGCATGGATGGTTTACAGAGGTACACCCCCTGAAACATGTCTCATACAACACCAGCTTCTCCTCTACATCTGTGCATGGATGGTTGACAGAGGTACACCTCCTGAAACATGTCTCATATAACACCAGCTCCTCCTCTACATCTGTGCATGGATGGTTGGCAGAGGTACACCTCCTGAAACATGTCTCATACATCACTGGCTCCTCCTCTACATCTGTGCATGAATGGTTGGCAGAGGTACACCCCCTGAAACATGTCTCATACATCACCAGCTTCTTCTCTACATCTGTGCATGGACTGCTGTCTGTGTTACATCTCCTGAAACTTTTCCAACCTCCAGCATTAGGACTTCGTGACATTAACTCCTCTTATACATCCCTGTTCAGGGCCAGATTTAGACTCAGTCAGGCCCTAACAGGACTGGTTTAATGCAAGGACCGGCTGGGCCTCATGCTAACCTGTGTATATCAAATCACTTGCCATTTTTGGGTCGACTTTCCGGCAACGATATTTTCCATCTCCCCCCGCGGTGGCTTTAAGTGTAATGATTCTGTAAACATTTATTTTTGCATGATGTTTTTCACGGCATAGTAGTAGGTCTGGTATAGCTATGAAGCCAATCATCAATGACAGTTCTTCTTTTGATGCTGTTGTTAAGGGCCCTGGATAGTTCAAAAAGATAAAAAAATAATAACAGTGAGAAGGGAAGAAGATGAACAGAGAACACCATTACAACACAAAACCATTAGCACAAGGGAGACAACTCTCACGCCAGTCTCCATTGTTGATGTTCCGTCCGTCCGTCCGTGTCTGCTGAGTGAAAGTCTCCATTTAGTCAAAGTCGGGCCAGTTGTTTGATCATGGCTGTCAGTGAAACCGAGGTGTTTGTCTGTAACAACTGTATGATCAATGCCGACATTTATGACTTATGGCTGAAAGGAAATTCAGGTATCTTGAACATGCCAATATTTATTTATATATTGGCTGTAGTCCTGTAGATGTCACGTAACTGTCGTAACAATGAGTGTGCTACAAAATCATTTACGTCCTTTATTATGTAATTTTTATTTCATTTGAAGCACTACTCTGGCTTTTGCCAGGGGCCGCAATATAGGCAGGCCATAAATATGGCCAATTGCCTGAACGCGGTTTCTGGGACCTCTCCACGGCGATCCTCATCCACATGGTGGCACTTTGTGTCATCGGGTGTTTATCGCTTGTGTGATGTCCTAGTGGGGTAAGAATCTACTACTACTAACAGTGACTGCTATCTGTTACCTAGGAAGGACATTTTTCTATCGTTGCGCTGTAAAAGTAAATCACCCCTTTCCACGACTTTAGGCATATTGGGAACATTCATTTAAGGGCTAGACCTATATATATTTTATAAACCAAGCGTAATGGCTATCTTTTGAATAACGGTCCCAAATGAACTACGCAGACAGCTACGCCTCACAACACAGACAGTAAACCCAAACAGAGCCTCACACATATGTAAAATTTGCATTTCTTTTGTGGCTATTGAACCTTGTCAAAAGTAGTATTAACTGGGCACGACATTTTCACGGAAACAACGTATTTTTTGACGGCGATTACACGGTGGCAAAACAAGGATTAACTGCGGACGAAAATAATTACGGACACGTGACAATACTCCCGATAGCGCTATTCTACGGCAGGGCCCGAGTTATATGTAAGTTGCCGACTACAGTGCCACCTGCGAGAGTATCCCCTGCGCTGCTACGCGCGGCGCGGAGGGGGCTAAACTAGATGGCCAGGACTCACGAGCTATAGCTACCGCAGTTCCTGCAGTTTCCTCCAAAGTATTTTTATTCGTGAGTCCCAGCCATCTAGTTTAGCCCCGTCTGGGCGGCGCGGGGGATACTTTCGGAGGTGGCACTATAGTCGCCGGGACAAAAGCCAACAATTTACAGGAGCTACGACTTTTGACGGAACTACCAGCGGCATCGTGGCGGCTGCTGGTTTGAAGTTGTCCGAGCCGACATGTGCGTACATTACACGGTGCATTACAGGCTGATCATGTCTCGCCCACAACGAGAATCGCAGACAAGCCGTGGTGCTGAGTTCCAATGGCGGCAGAGCGAGAGAGAACAGATATTCGCACACTTTTTGGAACTTCGGCGCCACAATTGTCATGTATAGAGGATGTCACTATCAGTAAGTAGTAGACTTTCCCCATTTTCCTGATACTTTTATTTCAAATGTTTGTAGGGCAGGATGTAATGAGGCTCTGTTTGGGTTAGCTGTCTGCGTAGTTCATTTGGGACCGTTATTCGAAAGATAGCCGATACGCTTAACCTGCACGTTAAAAAAAAAAAACTAATAAAATCATCTTTTTTTTTTCAGTTACTTGCAGTGATTTCTGGCACCTTTGTTTCTAGAAGTTACTTGCAGTGATTTCTGGCATCTTTGTTTCTAGAAGTTACTTGCAGTGATTTCTGGCACCTTTGTTTCTAGAAGTTACTTGC
This sequence comes from Candidula unifasciata, assembly GCA_905116865.2. Lineage (NCBI taxonomy): Eukaryota > Metazoa > Mollusca > Gastropoda > Stylommatophora > Geomitridae > Candidula > Candidula unifasciata. Next base: position 77,350 of record CAJHNH020001829.1, on the reverse strand, counting down.
AGTGATTTCTGGCACCTTTGTTTCTAGAAGTTACTTGCAGTGATTTCTGGCACCTTTGTTTCTAGAAGTTACTTGCAGTGATTTCTGGCACCTTTGTTTCTAGAAGTTACTTGCAGTGATTTCTGGCACCTTTGTTTCTAGAAGTTACTTACAGTGATTTCTGGCACCTTTGTTTCTAGAAGTTACTTGCAGTGATTTCTGGCACCTTTGTTTCTAGAAGTTACTTGCAGGGATTTCTGGCACCTTTGTTTCTAGAAGTTACTTGCAGGGATTTCTGGCACCTTTGTTTCTAGAAGTTACTTGCAGTGATTTCTGGCACCTTTGTTTCTAGAAGTTCTCTCCCTAGGTATTATTCTGTGTAATAAAATAATCATCAGTTACTGGTGGTGTATCATGTAATGTTAGATGGAACATCCCAGGCTGCAGATACCTGCGTCTACGTAGCCCGTACCAAGACACACACCCGATGCCTTTTCAAAATCCAAAGCTGAAAGGCAGAATAGGACCAGAGGACAAGAAGAAAAATTATGTCATGAATATTTGTCCAGTAAATAAATAATAAAATAAACAGGCCAGGGCTGACAAAGAGACACCCAGAGACTGGCCATTAAAGGGATGACATTAACACTGTAGTGGGTGTCAGGATAGTTATAGCATGAGTGGTTGACTCACATACACCTATGTGATCCAGGGGTGGTTGACTCACATACACCTATGTGATCCAGGGGTGGTTGACTCACATACACCTATGTGATCCAGGGGTGGTTGACTCACATACACCTATGTGATCCAGGGGTGGTTGACTCACATACACCTATGTGATCCAGGGATGGTTGACTCACATACACCTATGTGATCCAGGGGTGGTTGACTCACATACACCTATGTGATCCAGGGGTGGTTGACTCACATACACATATGTGATCCAGGGGTGGCTCATACACCTACGTGATTTAGGGGTGGTTGACTCACATACACCTATGTGATCCAGGGGTGGTTGACTCACATACACCTATGTGATCCAGGGGTGGTTGACTCACATACACATATGTGATCCAGGGGTGGCTCATACACCTACGTGATTTAGGGGTGGTTGACTCACATACACCTATGTGATCCAGGGGTGGTTGACTCACATACACATATGTGATCCAGGGGTGGTTGACTCACATACACCTATGTGATCCAGGGGTGGTTGACTCACATACACCTGTGTGATCCAGGGGTGGTTGACTCACATACACCTATGTGATCCAGGGGTGGTTGACTCACATACACCTATGTGATCCAGGGGTGGTTGACTCACATACACATATGTGATCCAGGGGTGGTTGACTCACATACACCTATGTGATCCAGGGGTGGTTGACTCACATACACCTATGTGATCCAGGGGTGGTTGACTCACATACACCTATGTGATCCAGGGGTGGTTGACTCACATACACCTATGTGATCCAGGGGTGGTTGACTCACATACACCTATGTGATCCAGGGGTGGTTGACTCACATACGCCTATGTGATCCAGAGGTGGTTGACTCACATACACATATGTGATCCAGGGGTGGTTGACTCACATACACCTATGTGATCCAGGGGTGGTTGACTCACATACACCTATGTGATCCAGGGGTGGTTGACTCACATACACCTGTGTGATCCAGGAGTGGTTGACTCACATACACCTGTGTGATCCAGGGGTGGTTGACTCACATACACCTATGTGATCCAGGAATGGTTGACTCACATACACATATGTGATCCAGGGGTCACTCATACACTTACGTGATTTAGGGGTGGTTGACTCACATACACCTATGTAATCCAGGGGTGGTTGACTCACATACACCTGTGTGATCCAGGGTTGGTTGACTCACATACACCTATGTGATCCAGGGGTGGTTGACTCACATACACCTATGTGATCCAGGAGTGGTTGACTCACATACACCTATGTGATCCAGGGGTGGTTGACTCACATACACCTGTGTGATCCAGGGGTGGTTGACTCACATACACCTACGTGATCCAGGGATGGTTGACTCACATACACCGATGTGATCCAGGGGTGGTTGACTCACATACACCTATGTGATCCATGGGTGGTTGACTCACATACACATATGTGATCCAGGGGTGGTTGACTCACATACACCGATGTGATCCAGGGGTGGTTGACTCACATACACCTATGTGATCCATGGGTGGTTGACTCACATACACATATGTGATCCAGGGGTGGTTGACTCACATAAATCTACGTGATTTAGGGGTGGTTGACTCACATACACCTATGTGATCCAGGAGTGGTTGACTCACATACACCTATGTAATCCATGGGTGGTTGACTTACATACACCTACGTGATCCAGGAGTGGTTGACTCACATACACATATGTGATTCAGGAGTGACCTTGCTGTCCAAGTCATAACAGTGTTTGTGAAAATGAAAGTGCTGATTGGCTGGCCTTCTGGGACACTGAAGTTTAACAAGGGAGATTGATGCTGTCTATAGGTGATCACCTTATGAACTAGGAAAGAGATCTGTAACTACGTGGGACTACAACATATTTCTTAAAGACTTACCAAGGATAGGCTTCCTTTAGTACTTGGTCTCACATGCCAGTTATCTTGGTGTAGAGTGATGTCAGCTTTAATGTGCTAGAGTAAACCATTGAATAATTTGGTGAAACATTTAGAGATTTTCTTTTTCTTCTTCTCTAATCCTGTCCTGTTTATATTGTTAGGTTTTGAACAGGCATCAAGTGAGAGCCTTGGTGTGCCATGTTGTTGCTTGTATTTACAGCCTCGGCTGGTCCGTCTTTGTGTGGTCGACCTCTGGCTCTCATTTAGATGTCACTGGATAAAAATGAAGATGTAGTTGCTTGCATTAACAAAAACGGAATGATTGATTTATTTTAGTGTCAGAGGCAACCAAGCATCAGCAGAATAAGGTGTCCCTGAAGAAGTTTGGTGCCACACTCGATGACCTGCAGAGTGATATAGTGGACCACTACCGCCTGTTTGCTGGGCTTGAGGAAATGCTGAAGACACCTCCACGACTCAATCACCAGCTGATGTATCAGTTTGATCCTGAGACTGTGCACATGCTGATTCAGAAGTAAGGCTGCTGTGCTGGTTTCTTATTTATCTCATTATGTAGCAACAAACATGGGAACTTGCTTACCCTCACAAGCATGTGGTAAAACTCAACTAATTAGAAGTTTTTCCTTCATAGTCACATGCATCTGCCTGAGAGGTAAGTAACAAACAGTCTGCCTGCATATAAGCCAGAATCTGGAAAAGGAATGTACATGCAAAACTCAAGCTCTTGAAGAAGACTGAAGCCCAGAAATGGATGAATAACCATAACTTTGCCAGAGTTTACAGCTGGTAAATGTAAAGAAGAAGAAGATTTCACTGCCTTATCAGTTTTTTTATGACACTATTATAGACAGATGTATTATTACACTATTGTAGACAGATGTATTATTACACTATTATAGACAGATGTATTATTGCACTATTATAGACAGATGTATTATTACACTATTATAGACAGATGTATTATTACACTATTAATTATAGATAGATACTATTATAGACAGATGTATTATTACACTATTAATTATAGATAGATACTATTGTAGACAGATGTATTATTACACAATTTATGTAAACTGTTGACAAACTATTTTTACTCATTTACATGTCACAGATCAAGACCTTAATCACAATATTTTTGTTAAGCAGGCAGGGATAAATGCATAACACATGTTCCTTGCTTCTTAGGAAGAAGTACAGGAACAAGTCTGCCAAAGGCTTGGTTTGATTTGTTTTAGAACTATGTTCCACTGGGAGGAGGGGGGGGGGGGAATGAATGCAAGAAGAAAAAGGAAGAATTATACCCAGCCGCTGATGCTCTGATGGTTTTCACTTGCAGGTATTATTGCTTTGATGCTTCTGTGATGCGTGAGATCTTTGGTCGCAAGCTGGGCACACGCAGCCGCAAAGATCTGGATGATATCAGTGAAGAAACTGGTGTTGCTGTACGTAGCGTCAGGCGACAGGTTTGTCAGCATCACTTCGTCAGTTGTTTGTCAGCATCACTTTATTAGTTGTTACTTCTGTTTTTAAAATTTAAACTTTAAAAGGTTAGATCATGAATGACACAAGCAGAGATTATGATTGAAAAGTGTGTTACTATTGAACAGGTGTGCAGACATGATACACAGGGGCAATGACTGCAACCACCACTTGGGTCAGGTCGTGGGAACACTTTAATGATGAACAGGTGTGCAGACATGATATACAGGGGCAATGACTGCAACCACCACTTGGGACAGGTAGTGGTAACACTTTAATGATGAACAGGTGTGCAGACATGATACACAGGGGCAATGACTGCAACCACCACTTGGGTCAGGTCGTGGGAACACTTTAATAAGAGGCTAGAGAGTGAGATACTGGAAAGGCAAACATGAAATATGATAGATTCTCATACTAGGGATAATGATGTTCTAGAATACACTGATGATAGATTCTCATACTAGGGATAATGATGTTCTAGAATACACTGATGATAGATTCTCATACTAGGGATAATGATGCTCTAGTATACACTGATGATAGATTCTCATACTAAGGATAATGATGTTCTAGAATACACTGATGATAGATTCTCATACTAGGGATAATGATGTTCTAGAATACACTGATGATAGATTCTCATACTCGATATAATGATGCTCTAGTATACACTGATGATAGATTCTCATACTCGATATAATGATGCTCTAGTATACACTGATGATAGATACTCATACTAGGGATAATGATGTTCTAGAATACACTGATGATAGATTCTCATACTAGGGATAATGATGTTCTAGAATACACTGATGATAGATTCTCATACTAGGGATAATGATGTTCTAGAATACACTGATGATAGATTCTCATACTAGGGATAATGATGTTCTAGAATACACTGATGATAGATTCTCATACTCGATATAATGATGCTCTAGTATACACTGATGATAGATTCTCATACTAGGGATAATGATGTTCTAGAATACACTGATGATAGATTCTCATACTAGGGATAATGATGTTCTAGAATACACTGATGATAGATTCTCATACTAGGGATAATGATGCTCTAGTATACACTGATGATAGATTCTCATACTAGGGATAATGATGTTCTAGAATACACTGATGACAGATTCTCATACTAGGAATAATGATGCTCTAGTATACACTGATGATAGATACTCATACTAGGGATAATGATGTTCTAGAATACACTGATGATAGATTCTCATACTAGGGATAATGATGCTCTAGTATACACTGATGATAGATACTCATACTCGATATAATGATGTTCTAGTGTACACTGATTAATAAATTCTTACACTAGGGATGATGATGCTCTAGTATACAGTGATGATAGATTCTTGCACTGGGGATAATGATGCTCTAGTGTACACTGATGATAGATTCTTGCACTGGGCATGATGATGCTCTAGTATACACTGATGATAGATTCTCATACTCGGGATAATGATGCTCTAGTGTACACTGATGATAGATTCTCATACTCGGGATAATGGTGCTCTAGTGTACACTGATGATAGATTCTCATACTCGGGATAATGATGCTCTAGTGTACACTGATGATAGATTCTCATACTCGGGATAATGATGCTCTAGTGTACACTGATGATAGATTCTCATACTCGGGATAATGATGCTCTAGTATACACTGATGATAGATTCTCATACTCGGGATAATGATGCTCTAGTGTACACTGATGATAGATTCTCTTACTCGGGATAATGATGTTCTAGTGTACACTGATGATAGATTCTCATACTCGGGATAATGATGTTCTAGTGTACACTGATGATAGATTCTCATACTCGGGATAATGATGTTCTAGTGTACACTGATGATAGATTCTTGCACTGGGGATAATGATGCTCTAGTGTACACTGATGATAGATTCTTGCTCTAGTGTACACTGATGATAGATTCTCATACTCGGGATAATGATGCTCTAGTGTACACTGATGATAGATTCTTGCTCTAGTATACAATGATGATAGATTCTCATACTCGGGATAATGATGCTCTAGTATACACTGATGATAGATTCTCATACTCGGGATAATGATGCTCTAGTGTACACTGACGATAGATTCTCTTACTCGGGATAATGATGCTCTAGTATACACTGATGATAGATTCTCATACTCGGGATAATGATGCTCTAGTGTACACTGATGATAGATTCTTGCTCTAGTATACACTGATGATAGATTCTCATACTCGGGATAATGATGCTCTAGTATACACTGATGATAGATTCTCATACTCGGGATAATGATGCTCTAGTGTACACTGATGATAGATTCTCTTACTCGGGATAATGATGCTCTAGTGTACACTGATGATAGATTCTCATACTAGGGATAATGATGCTCTAGTGTACACTGATGATAGATTCTTGCACTGGGGATGATATTGTTCTAGTGTACACTGATGATTCCCATACTGAGGATGATGATGTAGTAGTGTACATACACTGGCGGTTCTGTGCTCTCTGGCCACAGTCATTATAGGTTCTTGGGTACGTGTCAGAGACAGTTATCACTAGCAGGATGGAGCAAATCACTGAAAAGGTACTTCATGATAATGGGGTAAAGCCACTCTGAGATAAGTGGATAGTGTAGCATACACAGTGGGACTAATGCATCAAGAAATTAGAAGATCTGCATGAAACTTAACTCTTTGAGTCCCAGGGGGTTTTGCACCAGAGGCCCAAGGGGGGTAATATGATTTTGACTTTTAACAAATGCAGCACTTTAAAACAAACCTCACAACTGCAGCTGATGTCCAATATGCACGTATCATACATACAATTAAACATAAATGGATAAGGATTAATATTAGCATACTGCTACAACAAACAATTATACTGTTAGTTAGTTTTTAGTAGAGAAAACAGTGACTTAGTTTGAGAGGTGAGTAAATTATGAACAAGTTTTTTCCACTTACCCAGAAGCTGATCCCAAAATTCTTGATATAGTATATCCAAAATGCATCACAAAGGAAGGTACACCACTTATAAGTATGCACAGCCATTATTAAAGCAAAATGTGCAATAGTTTTTGTTCCATACTAATTTTAATAACACTACAATAACATGTCAAAATATATTCTCCAGTGGCACAAACAGTGACTTTTCTAAAAATAATTGAATTCCTCACATAGAAAAAAACTGTAAAGGCACTGTAAACATGTCAATCTGTTCATAGATATATATCTATGGTTTTAGATGATATGGATAGTAGTACTAGAAGCGCTGACATTTGGACTAGCTGGTGTCGCGTTACGAGGTGCTTCTCTTGTATTGCCAAGGCAGAATTACAGTTTTGTCCTCTTAGCAGGAGGTAAATTACGCACACATCCTCATCAAAACTTGACTCGTCAACGGTTTGGGGAAATTTCATGTCGCTACTATCATTATCCAACTCCACATTACTTTAATTGATCCACTGTTTTATCAAATTTGATGATTCTAAAGCAGTAAATCGCTTTGATGGGCTTGAAGGCGATGACTGATCGGACATATTGTTTTCAGACAATTGTTTGGTAACGTAGTAGACCACACAAATATCGATTTAAAGCGTTAAAAACTCACTAGACCCAAACGAATGCACTCCACGTGTGTACACTACACACTTGAGAACCGGAAAGGAAGTTTAAATTGAGCGGTCCACTTGTAATTACCGATAAGTGGTAAATTAAAAACCGTCACACGTCATGCGCTGTTTGGGCCGCCAAGTAGTAAAAAATGAGCGCGTGATGCGTTCCTTGGGACTCAAAGAGTTAATACAAGACAGTAAAGATTGACAATATTTAACAGTACAGATAGATAATACTTAACAGTAAAGATAGACAATATTTAACAGTAAAGATAGACGATGCTTAACAGTAAAGATAGACAATATTTAACAGTAAAGATAGACAATGCTTAACAGTAAACATAGACAATATTTAACAGTAAAGATAGACGATGCGTAACAGTACAGAAAGACAATACTTAACAGTAAAGATAGACAATATTTAACAGTAAAGTTAGATGGTGCTAAACAGTAAAAATAGACAATATTTAATAGTAAAGATAGACAATACTTAACAGTACAGATAGACAGTACTTAACAGTAAAGATAGACAATATTTAACAGTAAAGATAGACAATACTTAATAGTAAAGTTAGACAATGGATGACAGTCAAGATAGACAGACTTTGATTCAGGAGGTCACTGCTACCATCACCATGGAAACTGCATTTGAATGCCCTGAGTGCAACGATGTCAGTTCTTCGTTCATCCATTCATTTATTTAACAGTTTTTTTTCCCTTTAATCTCTGTCCTGTTATCATTATCTTTGTTTCCCATGTGGGTTCCGGGGCCCTATTATAGGGACAACAACAAGAATAGATCCACTGCTTACACAAAAGCATGTTGTAAGAGTCGACTAATTGGCAGCTTCCTTCAAAGTCAGAGTGCATCTGCCTGAGAGGCAAGGAACCAGCAGTCTGCATACAAATTAGCCAGATCTGTAAAACGGATGCACATGCCACGCTCAGGTTCTGGAATAGGACTGCAGTCCAGAAGTGGCTGAAAAACCAGAACTTTCCACCAGAGTTTACAGCTGGTGAATGCAAAGAAGAAGAAGATTATCTTTGTTTTTGCTGTTTTATCATGACATCTCTGTTATAATTGAATGAATAACAATTATTCTTATTAGTATTATATGTTTACAATCATCATTATTTTTTCCATTAAATATTCTGTTTTTCATTATATTTGTTCAGCAGTATTTCACAACTGTGCTGTTCTGTTTTCATGAAATTTGTTTCTAAATTATATTTCTTCAGCAGTGTTTACATCTCTGCTCTGTTTTGAGCACGTGTTGCTGTTTCTGCTGTGTTATTTTCCATTACCATTCTAGATGTCATCAGTTTGTCTCTTTATATTTGAATGTTATAACTTTCTGACAGTGTGTCTGTGTATATTTGAATGTTATAACTTTCTGACAGTGTGACTGTGTATATTTGAATGTTATAACTTTCTGACAGTTTGTTTCTGTATATTTGAATGTTATAACTTTCTGACAGTTTGTTTCTGTATATGTAAATGTTATAACTTTCTGACAGTTTGTTTCTGTATATGTAAATGTTATAACTTTCTGACAGTTTGTTTCTGTATGTGTAAATGTTATAACTTTCTGACAGTTTGTTTCTGTATATGTAAATGTTATAACTTTCTGCCAGTTTGTTTCTGTATATGTAAATTTTATAAATTTCTGACAGTTTGTTTCTGTATATGTAAATGTTATAACTTTCTGACAGTTTGTTTCTGTATATGTAAATGTTATAACTTTCTGCCAGTTTGTTTCTGTATATGTAAATGTTATAACTTTCTGCCAGTTTGTTTCTGTATATGTAAATATTATAACTTTCTGACAGTTTGTTTCTGTATATGTAAATGTTATAACTTTCTGACAATTTGTTTCTGTATATGTAAATGTTATAACTTTCTGACAGTTTGTTTCTGTATATGTAAATGTTATAACTTTTTGACAGCTTGTTTCTGTATATGTAAATGTTATAACTTTCTGACAGTGTGTCTGTGTATATTTGAATGTTATAACTTTCTGACAGTTTGTTTCTGTATATGTAAATGTTATAACTTTCTGACAGTGTGTCTGTGTATATTTGAATGTTATAACTTTCTGACAGTGTGTCTGTGTATATTTGAATGTTATAACTTTCTGACAGTGTGTCTGTGTATATTTGAATGTTATAACTTTCTGACAGTTTGTTTCTGTATATGTAAATGTTATAACTTTCTGACAGTTTGTTTCTGTATATGTAAATGTTATAACTTTCTGACAGTTTGTTTCTGTATATGTAAATGTTATAACTTTTTGACAGTTTGTTTCTGTATTTTTGAATGTTATAACTTTCTGACAGTTTGTTTCTGTATATGTAAATGTTATAACTTTTTGACAGTTTGTTTCTGTATTTTTGAATGTTATAACTTTCTGACAGTGTGTCTGTGTATATTTGAATGTTATAACTTTCTGACAGTGTGTCTGTGTATATTTGAATGGTATAACTTTCTGACAGTGTGTCTGTGTATATTTGAATGTTATAACTTTCTGACAGTGTGTCTGTGTATATTTGAATGTTATAACTTTCTGACAGTGTGTCTGTGTATATTTGAATGTTATAACTTTCTGACAGTGTGTCTGTGTATATTTGAATGTTATAACTTTCTGACAGTGTGTCTGTGTATATTTGAATGTTATAACTTTCTGCCAGTTTGTTTCTGTATATGTAAATGTTATAACTTTCTGACAGTTTGTTTCTGTATGTGTAAATGTTATAACTTTCTGACAGTTTGTTTCTGTATATGTAAATGTTATAACTTTCTGACAGTTTGTTTTTGTATATGTAAATGTTATAACTTTCTGACAGTTTGTTTCTGTATTTTTGAATGTTATAACTTTCTGACAGTTTGTTTCTGTATATGTAAATGTTATAACTTTTTGACAGTTTGAAAATGCCAAGAGAGTCTTTAAGACAGTGGAGGAATTGAGTGGACGTTTGGTGGACAATATTCAGAGCCATTACTGTCTTCACGAAGACCTGGCAAAGTATGTTTGTGTTGTTGTTTTCTTTATTATGTTGCCATCATTATCATCATCATCACATGTCCTGTCAAATATAGACCTTGATATCTCTCCAGGCCATGGTTTCACAATTCAGAACTGGTGCCATCAGAATTGGAACTCTTCGTTGGCTGCTGAAGATGGGGATGTAGCGCTTATGGCAGTGTCCTAAGTGCTGTGATGTCGATTCATTTAAGTGCACCAGTTGTAACTTCTGTGGAGGTTAAACAGGGTATCTGAGAGTTGCCCTGTGGATGATGATTTTATGATCACTGGATGGTGAAACCTTCATGTAGCAGCCCAGAGAGGGAAAGCAGAAAGAATACAGATGTGACCAGGATTGCTGTCAAACACGTGGTTCGAGAGAGCATTTGTGCGTTTGCCACAATGTTTAGTCATTCTTGAGGTCAAGAATTTATATTGTTTCAGAATCTGATTGAACCTAGAGTGTACGTGACAGTTGATGAGTCATAACTGAACAAACAGGCAGTGTCGTTATTTCCTTGTTGCTTTGTGAACCTTATTTGTAACTCTGAATATTGAACAGCTGCGTTTAAATCTCATTTTTTTTTTCCAGGTCTTATGCAGCAGTGGTGTTTATCTCAAATAACAGATTTGAAACAGGAAAAAAGAAACTCAACTATTTATCATTTGAGGATTTTGCTGCTTGTGCTAACTACATGATATCACACTGGTCCTACAGCTCCGAAGGTAACTTCTTGATTTCCATTCTCTTTTATTTTGATTTCCAAACTTACGTAAATGGATGTCAGATCAGTTCTTTATATGACAACTGTTGTTTTTTTTGCCTTTATGACATACTTGTTAGGGAGGCATAGAGTCTGTTTTTTTTTTCTCCCCACATGGGGCCTTAGAACCAGCATGGTGAAATATATTACTGACTGATTACACAACCTCTGACCACCATCACTGACCGATGAAAACCTCTGACCACCATCACTGACCCATGAGTATTTACTGTTCAGTCATCCTCCTCATTGATTTCCTCCATTGGCTGCCTTGTTTCGAACTCTGTTTCTCTATTGGCTGCCTTATTTCCAACTGTTTCTCTATTGGCTGCCTTATGTCCAGCTCTGTTCCTCCATTGGCTGCCTTTTTTCCAACTCTGTTCCTTCATTGGCTCCCTTATTTCCAACTCTGTTCATTGCTATGCTGCCCTCAGTCTTTCCCAGGGTTCTATAGACCGGCTGATGATTCTCTTTGTCTTCATATGTGTGAATCAATCCTTTCTTCGTTAGCCTATCTTCTAACTATATCACTTGTAGGATTACCTTCTGTTCCATCAGCAGCCATGAGATCCAACACTGGAGTCTTGTTCCCTTGCTCTCTGTGGTGTCCCTATAAATGGGATGCGAAGGAGATATCTGATATCTCTCATGGTGACCTAAATAAGCTTAGCCAAGGTCATTGCCCTTATCTGGAGAGCTGAACAGTGTGATGATGATGATGCTTATTCTGTAAGTGCTCATCATGACCTCTTTCTGTGTGTATCTGTGCACCCTAGAATGTCAGCACCATGAAGATATGGATGTGGATATGGACCGAGACTTTCTCCTTGATCTTCGAGAGGTCAAAGTTCTTATGGAAAGAGAGTATGCAGAAGAACACAGGGGGTAAGTCCTAAACGTTATGTAACAAAAACACTGTACATCTATACTTTGACTGTTGTTGATGAGCATGTTTGGGTGCCAGTAGTTTGTGTGTCATATCATCACGAGAGTCACGTACACATGTACACCCTATCCTAGTCATGTATGTAACTGTCAGCATTTACATCGTCTAAAGTCTACAGTCTGTTTTGGAAGACAGTTGTACCATTGACCAATACCAGTCAAGGTAATGAATTTTCTCACCTTGTGGTGACGCTGATGTCCAGTAGCAGTAAAAGTCATGATCTTGAGGTAGCAGTAAAAGTCATGATCTTAAGGTAGCAGTAAAAGTCATGATCTTAAGGTAGCAGTAAAAGTCATGATCTTAAGGTAGCAGTAAAAGTCATGATCTTAGGGAAGAGTTGTCTAACGGTGTACAACATTTGCTGAAAACTAACTAGATAAAAGTTCTCTAACAATGTACAACATTTGCTGAAAACTAACTAGATAAAAGTTCTCTAACCATGTACAACATTTGCTGAAAACTAACTAGGTAAAAGTTCTCTAACCATGTACAACATTTGCTAAATACTACCTAGAGAGGAGTTGTCTAACAGTGTACAACATTTGCTGAAAACTAATTAGATAAAAGTTCTCTAACCATGTACAACATTTGCTAAATACTACCTAGAGAGGAGTTGTCTAACGGTGTACAACATTTGCTGAAAACTAACTAGATAAAACTTCTCTAACCATGTACAACATTTGCTGAAAACTAACTAGATAAAAGTTCTCTAACCATGTACAACATTTGCTAAATACTACCTAGAGAGGAGTTGTCTAACGGTGTACAACATTTGCTGAAAACTAACTAGATAAAAGTTCTCTAACCATGTACAAAATTTGCTGAAAACTAACTAGATAAAAGTTCTCTAACCATGTACAACATTTGCTAAATACTACCTAGAGAGGAGTTGTCTAACGGTGTACATTTGCTAAACACTTAACTAGAGAAGAGTTGTGTAACCGTGTACAGCATTTGCAAAATTCTAACTAGTGATGACCTGCTTATCTGTTAAGGTTGATGCTTCGGGCTCTGCAGCCAGTAATGAGGGAAAGAGTCCTTGTGGAAATGGACAACAATTTTCGAGTAAGTTGAGCACTCATTGTCACAGACTCCTAGACTAGAAGTGTCTTGTCCCAATGGCTGCATCATTAGAAAATTCTTTCAGTGCTACTACTAGCAGTGAAAAGAGAATAGCAGACGCAGATCAAAGCTGCAGCAATACCAGTATTTTTAGCATATTGAAAGGTATGTCACCCATCACTAATTTTACAGAACTCAAGCCATTCCTACAGGTATTCTGTCTCACTAGATGTTGAAGAACCTGGAATTCCATAGTTCCGTTGGCAGTTTAGTTATGCACTCCTCTGCTTCTTGTATTTCTGTGCTGCTTCCTAAAACAGTCAAGTAAAGAATCCTTGTCCACACCTCCAGCAGCTGTATCAGGCATGTGATGCTAGACCTTCATTCTACAAGCCAGTTGATACTCTGGGGCTGATGTGGTCAACATCATGCCGGCCACCTTTACTTCCCAGGACTTCACTTGCTACCCACCCAAACCTGGGTCAAATGCTGCTTGTATACATTTGTAAACTTTTTTTGTGTCCTGTGTAAAGTGGGTATTTATTTAAAGATTTTTTTCTAGGAATTTCCAAGAATTGCACTGTTTTTCAAAGGATTTATGGGGTGGAAAAATGGAGGGCGGGGGGTGTGGAAAGGTTAATGAGTAAATCATGAGACCACCTTCGAAGCTGAGAGATTTACTGGCTATTTCAAGCTAGTCCTTTGTTTGTAAACTAACGGGCTCCTAATGAAAGATATAGACAGTATTAAACCAGATGCCTTTACTTGCCACAAATGTCCTGGACTTATTTTAGCCTATGTCGACCTGGAAGTCTGTGTTAGTCAACAAGCGGCCACTGAGAATTCAAAGCAATTTGCTGCCACAGCTCTGTTAGAAATTTATAAACTGTGTTTCAATTTGCAGCAGTAGGATGACCTGAAAGTTGCCTTGAGCTGCATTAAGTTACAAAATTTGTTCATATAGTTCTATAGTTTATAAAATGTCAGTGTGACAAGTTGATTTAAAAAAAAAATGACAAGTCAACTTTTGCTCTACAAAACTACACATTATTTGTTTCTAGTTCTTGAGCCTAGAGAATGCCACAATATTTGTTTCTAGTTGTTGAGCCTAGAGAATGCCACAATGATACATTTTTAAAATAAATTGTATTCCCCTTGAGCAGTCGATCTCTAAAACAATTATCACAATTGCAAATGGGCTCAACCACAGCAAGGAATCCAGGGACATCTTCATTGACATCTATGAAAAGGTAGGATAGCACTGTTTCAGACTTGTGTTGTTGTGGTTGTTGTTTGTGTTTTAAATATACTATCTTTATTGTTAAATCTACACCAGTGTCTGCCAATGAAGTGGCCAGTAACATGTGTTTATGATAGTTTGTTGTTGGTAACATTTTTTAAATGAGATGTTTCATTAGAGTTTGTGATGCTGTTAATAATTTAGAGTTTTAGTAAATCAGTGCAGCGGAGACCAATCAAGGAAGTTCCATCTCCACATTTAAGGTCAGCAGTATTGAGTCTAAACAGAAAAGAGATTAGTCTAAATTAGTCTAAACAGAAAAGAGATTAGTCTAAATTAGTCTAGATTATTATAAACAGAAAATAGATTAGTCTAAATTAGTCTAGATTAGTATAAACAGAAAATAGATTAGTCTAGATTAGTCTAAACAGAAAATAGATTAGTCTAGATTAGTCTAAACAGAAAAGAGAAAAACAAATAAAATGGTAATTACAAAAAAAAAAAAAAAAAAAAAAAAAAAAAAAAAAAAAAAATGTCCCCCAAAATACAAAATCAGTATCGCTGAAACAGTTCTTGATCATGTGGATACATTCAAGTACTGCAGTGCCCTTGTACAGGTGGAAGATGTATTAAAATAGTTCACTGTAGGAGAGCTCATGCAAAAGCATTGTTTCACAAGATGAAGAATATTCTAGACAGTCTCTCTATGTCAGTGGAGGTGTTTACAGCGGACAATAATGTCCAGCGAATGCTGGTACACGTGAGAAACTGTTTTATATTGTTAAACCGTACTTTAACTTTGGCCATTTTGTTGTTGTTGTAAATTTGTTATTTTTAATTTTATTGATTTGTGCCACTGATCTGCCATCCTTTATTAATTAATTAATGGGTAAGAGATGCAGATGGTCGGTCTGTGGATTGGACTAACATTATTAATGGCATTAGAGAGAGAGATGACGATCAGAGAATTTAGGGAGCAGTGCATCCACATCACTGCCAAGAGAGAGAGAGAGAGAGGACGATCAGAGAATTTAGGGAGCAGTGCATCCACATCACTGCCAAGAGAGAGAGAGAGAGAGAGAGGATGATCAGAGAATTTAGGGAGCAGTGCATCCACATCACTGCCCAGAGAGAGAGAGAGAGAGAGAGAGAGAGAGAGAGAGGACAATCAGAGAATTTAGGGAGCAGTGCATCCACATCACTGCCCAGAGAGAGAGAGAGGACGATCAGAGAATTTAGGGAGCAGTGCATCCACATCACTGCCAAGAGAGAGAGAGAGAGAGAGAGGACGATCAGAGAATTTAGGGAGCAGTGCATCCACATCACTGCCGAGAGAGAGAGAGAGAGAGAGAGAGGACGATCAGAGAATTTAGGAAGCAGTGCATCCACATCGCTGCTAAGAATATGAGGAATGTAAAGATCAGCACAGACAGGCATGAAAGGCACACAGGACATACAAGAAGTCTTGTCAACTGTTAACCACAGGAAGCTGTTGTATGGGTTGGAAGTTGAATCTGAGCACCTCAGAACGTGTCTGAGTGGCGATGAAGATATCCCAACTCATAACTCGTTCGTCCACCTGTTATTTAAAATGAGAAACTAATGACCTCTGCCTGTGATACATAATTGTGAGCTGCCATGGTGTAGTGGCTAGACATTCACCTGCACATCCGAAGGTTGTGAGTTCAGATCCGGACAGTGCTGGACATTTTTGAAGACATGAACTTGGCTTCCTGGTCGACCCAGCCTTAAATGGGTACCACGTACAAGTCCTGGAAGATAAAGGCGGCCCGCATGTTGCTGACATCATCACCCACACAAGTCCTTGAAGATAAAGGCGGCCCGCATGTTGCTGACATCATCACCCACACAAGTCCTGGAAGATAAAGGTGGCCGGCATGATGCTGACATCATCACCCACACAAGTCCTGGAAGACAAAGGTGGCCGGCATGATGCTGACATCATCACCCACACAAGTCCTGGAAGATAAAGGTGGCCGGCATGATGCTGACATCATCACCCACACAAGTCCTGGAAGATAAAGGTGGCCGGCATGATGCTGACATCATCACCCACACAAGTCCTGGAAGATAAAGGTGGCCGGCATGATGCTGACATCATCACCCACACAAGTCCTGGAAGATAAAGGTGGCCGGCATGATGCTAACATCATCACCCACACAAGTCCTGGAAGATAAAGGTGGCCGGCATGATGCTGACATCATCACCCACACAAGTCCTGGAAGATAAAGGTGGCCGGCATGATGCTGACATCATCACCCACACAAGTCCTGGAAGATAAAGGTGGCGGGCATGATGCTGACATCATCACCCATACAAGTCCTGGAAGATAAAGGTGGCCGGCATGATGCTGACATCATCACCCACACAAGTCCTGGAAGACAACGGTGGCCGGCATGATGCTGACATCATCACCCACACAAGTCCTGGAAGATAAAGGTGGTCGGCATGTTGCTGACATCATCACCCACACAAGTCCTGGAAGATAAAGGTGGCGGGCATGATGCTGACATCATCACCCACACAAGTCCTGGAAGACAAAGGTGGCCGGCATGATGCTAACATCATCACCCACACAAGTCCTGGAAGATAAAGGTGGCCGGCATGATGCTAACATCATCACCCACACAAGTCCTGGAAGATAAAGGTGGCCGGCATGATGCTAACATCATCACCCACACAAGTCCTGGAAGACAAAGGTGGCCGGCATGATGCTAACATCATCACCCACACAAGTCCTGGAAGATAAAGGTGGCCGGCATGATGCTAACATCATCACCCACACAAGTCCTGGAAGATAAAGGTGGCCGGCATGATGCTAACATCATCACCCACACAAGTCCTGGAAGATAAAGGTGGCGGGCATGATGCTGACATCATCACCCACACAAGTCCTGGAAGACAAAGGTGGCCGGCATGATGCTGACATCATCACCCACACAAGTCCTGGAAGATAAAGGTGGCCGGCATGATGCTGACATCATCACCCACACAAGTCCTTGAAGACAAAGGCTGCCGGCATGATGCTGACATCATCACCCACACAAGTCCTGGAAGATAAAGGTGGCCGGCATGATGCTGACATCATCACCCACACAAGTCCTGGAAGATAAAGGTGGCCGGCATGATGCTGACATCATCACCCATACAAGTCCTGGAAGATAAAGGTGGCCGGCATGATGCTGACATCATCACCCACACAAGTCCTGGAAGACAAAGGTGGCTGGCATGATGCTGACATCATCACCCACACAAGTCCTGGAAGATAAAGGTGGCCGGCATGATGCTGACATCATCACCCACACAAGTCCTGGAAGATAAAGGTGGCGGGCATGATGCTGACATCATCACCCACACAAGTCCTGGAAGACAAAGGTGGCCGGCATGATGCTGACATCATCACCCACACAAGTCCTGGAAGATAAAGGTGGCCGGCATGATGCTGACATCATCACCCATAGGCCGAATGGTCTATAAAATATAGGTCCAGGCTTACATGCCCGGTATGCCTAGAGGCGGGAAAGAAGAATCCTGTAGTTTTACTGATACAACGTTAAATTGACTGCTGGGCTCCCTACTTAGCTGTCCTAGACATGAAGTAATCACAACTAGTTATGCCTGATTGCCTCTCTCACCCGTAACTTCACATTGATGAGTTGTCTAGATAAGACCCAACACAAACAATGATAAGATGAAGACAACTGAGTGCTGGCATTTAGTTACGTAAGAAACTTGAATACTGACGTCAATTATTTCATAAACATGTCTGCTTTGATTGGAGGTATCCTGTCAGAACCAGGTTAGAGGCAGCTGCTACTGGGGTAACTACCATACAGCTGTCAAGTCACATCCTGATACATGATGAGACAACGGACAGTGAGCCTACCGTAGGACAAAACACTGAGGACATAAGGAAGGCGAACAAGAAATAACATTTATTATAAAAGCTGTGCACAGACTGGACATTCAGACTTAGATGGCATTACGGAGAATAGCACAGGACAGATAGACATGGAATGATTGGGCAACTCATGGTCTGCCTACGGTTTCAGTCTCTTGATGATGATAAGTCTGAATTTCTCTGAGGGAGAAGGACAATTTAAAAAAATGTATGAATAGAAATAAAGATAAAGGAAGAAAAAGATTAAAAGATAGTGAGAAAAACTATAATGTTGTTTCAATCCATAGCTGATAGAGCCTTGGCTGCTGATGTCATGGACAAAAGCTGACGCTAAAGTTTTCTTGACTGCATTCAAGGACACGGCCCTACAACTGGATGTCTTCAGGTATCTCTGATTTATTTAGTTATCTGTGTGTATTGTCAGGTGTCTGTGTGTATTGTCAGGTGTCTGTGTGTATTGTCAGGTGTCTCTGATTTATTTAGTTATTGGTGTGTATTGTCTGGCAGTTGCTTTGTATTGTCAGGTGTCTGTGTGTATTGTCTGGCAGTTGCTTTGTATTGTCAGGTGTCTGTGTGTATTGTCAGGTGTCTGTGTGTATTGTCCAGCAGTTGCTTTGTATTGTCAGGTATCTGTGTGTATTGTCCAGCAGTTGCTTTGTATTGTCAGGTATCTGTGATTATTGTCCAGCAGTTGCTTTGTATTGTCAGGTATCTGTCTTTTTCTTCTTTGCGTTCGCCGGTTGTAAACTCCAGCAGAAAGGTCTAGCTGTCCGTCCACCTCTGGACTTTAGTCTTGTTCCAGAACCTGAGTGTTGCGTGTGCATCCGTTGATCAGATCTGGCTTATTTGTTTGCAAACTGCTGGTTCCTTGCCTCTCATTGTGGATTCTCGGGGCACAGGGTTAAGAAATACCTTGCATATGAAAATACAAGAGACAGTAGAATTAGCATGTGACTGACAGTCTCTTCGACAGGATATGATGACAGTGACAGTCTACAAATGACCTGCTACATGATGATGGAAATCATTTGTTGTTACTTTTTATCAAATGATGTAATCTGTTGTTATTATTTTTAATCAAATTATTTACTGAGATAAATGATGATGTGATGATGGTGTGTCTTTGAACAGGTCCAACCCCAAGTTGGTGAAAGTCTGGGAGCGCTACATGGCCACATTCACCCCAGTTGTGCTACGGATGTACCCACGGTGATCTCTGAGCCGTCACATCTCCTGAGCTGAGCTTACTAATTCGTTTCTGGTGCCATTCTTTTTTTGTATGGTTTGATAATGTGACTTGTTTGTTTAGCTCATGGAAGGACAGGGGAAGCTACTACAGTTAAACCAGTTTGCTGCATGACTTGTGGAAATGATGTTTAGCTCATGGAAGGACAGGGGAAGCTACTACAGTTTGACCAGTTTGCTGCATGACTTGTGGAAATGATGTTTAGCTCATGGAAGGACAGGGGAAGCTACTACAGTTGGACCAGTTTGCTGCATGACTTGTGGAAATGATGTTTAGCTCATGGAAGGACAGGGGAAGCTACTACAGTTGGACCAGTTTGCTGCATGACTTGTGGAAATGATGTTTAGCTCATGGAAGGACAGCGGAAGCTACTACAGTTGGACCAGTTTGCTGCATGACTTGTGGAAATGATGTTTAGCTGATGGAAGGACAGGGGAAGCTACTACAGTTGGACCAGTTTGCTGCATGACTTGTGGAAATGATGTTTAGCTCATGGAAGGACAGGGGAAGCTACTACAGTTGGACCAGTTTGCTGCATGACTTGTGGAAATGATGTTTAGCTCATGGAAGGACAGGGGAAGCTACTACAGTTGGACCAGTTTGCTGCATGACTTGTGGAAATGATGTTTAGCTCATGGAAGGACAGGGGAAGCTACTACAGTTGGACCAGTTTGCTGCATGACTTGTGGAAATGATGTTTAGCTGATGGAAGGACAGGGGAAGCTACTACAGTTGGACCAGTTTGCTGCATGACTTGTGGAAATGATGTTTAGCTCATGGAAGGACAGGGGAAGCTACTACAGTTGGACCAGTTTGCTGCATGACTTGTGGAAATGATGTTTAGCTCATGGAAGGACAGGGGAAGCTACTACAGTTGGACCAGTTTGCTGCATGACTTGTGGAAATGATGTTTAGCTCATGGAAGGACAGGGGAAGCTACTACAGTTGGACCAGTTTGCTGCATGACTTGTGGAAATGATGTTTAGCTGATGGAAGGACAGGGGAAGCTACTACAGTTGGACCAGTTTGCTGCATGACTTGTGGAAATGATGTTTAGCTGATGGAAGGACAGGGGAAGCTACTACAGTTGGACCAGTTTGCTGCATGACTTGTGGAAATGATGTTTAGCTCATGGAAGGACAGGGGAAGCTACTACAGTTGGACCAGTTTGCTGCATGACTTGTGGAAATGATGTTTAGCTGATGGAAGGACAGGGGAAGCTACTACAATTGGACCAGTTTGCTGCATGACTTGTGGAAATGATGTTTAGCTGATGGAAGGACAGGGGAAGCTACTACAGTTGGACCAGTTTGCTGCATGACTTGTGGAAATGATGTTTAGCTGATGGAAGGACAGGGGAAGCTACTACAGTTGGACCAGTTTGCTGCATGACTTGTGGAAATGATGTTTAGCTCATGGAAGGACAGGGGAAGCTACTACAGTTGGACCAGTTTGCTGCATGACTTGTGGAAATGATGTTTAGCTGATGGAAGGACAGGGGAAGCTACTACAGTTGGACCAGTTTGCTGCATGACTTGTGGAAATGATGTTTAGCTGATGGAAGGACAGGGGAGCTACTACAGTTGGACCAGTTTTGCTGCATGACTTGTGGAAATGATGTTTAGCTCATGGAAGGACAGGGGAAGCTACTACAGTTGGACCAGTTTGCTGCATGACTTGTGGAAATGATGTTTTAGCTGATGGAAGGACAGGGGAAGCTACTACAGTTGGACCAGTTTGCTGCATGACTTGTGGAAATGATGTTTTAGCTGATGGAAGGACAGGGGAAGCTACTACAGTTGGACCAGTTTGCTGCATGACTTGTGGAAATGATGTTTAGCTGATGGAAGGACAGGGGAAGCTACTACAGTTGGACCAGTTTGCTGCATGACTTGTGGAAATGATGTTTAGCTCATGGAAGGACAGGGGAAGCTACTACAGTTGGACCAGTTTGCTGCATGACTTGTGGAAATGATGTTTAGCTCATGGAAGGACAGGGGAAGCTACTACAGTTGGACCAGTTTGCTGCATGACTTGTGGAAATGATGTTTAGCTGATGGAAGGACAGGGGAAGCTACTACAGTTGGACCAGTTTGCTGCATGACTTGTGGAAATGATGTTTAGCTGATGGAAGGACAGGGGAAGCTACTACAGTTGGACCAGTTTGCTGCATGACTTGTGGAAATGATGTTTAGCTGATGGAAGGACAGGGGAAGCTACTACAGTTGGACCAGTTTGCTGCATGACTTGTGGAAATGATGTTTAGCTGATGGAAGGACAGGGGAAGCTACTACAGTTGGACCAGTTTGCTGCATGACTTGTGGAAATGATGTTTAGCTCATGGAAGGACAGGGGAAGCTACTACAGTTGGACCAGTTTGCTGCATGACTTGTGGAAATGATGTTTAGCTGATGGAAGGACAGGGGAAGCTACTACAGTTGGACCAGTTTGCTGCATGACTTGTGGAAATGATGTTTAGCTGATGGAAGGACAGGGGAAGCTACTACAGTTGGACCAGTTTGCTGCATGACTTGTGGAAATGATGTTTAGCTGATGGAAGGACAGGGGAAGCTACTACAGTTGGACCAGTTTTGCTGCATGACTTGTGGAAATGATGTTTAGCTCATGGAAGGACAGGGGGGAAGCTACTACAGTTGGACCAGTTTGCTGCATGACTTGTGGAAATGATGTTTAGCTGATGGAAGGACAGGGGAAGCTACTACAGTTGGACCAGTTTGCTGCATGACTTGTGGAAATGATGTTTAGCTGATGGAAGGACAGGGGAAGCTACTACAGTTGGACCAGTTTGCTGCATGACTTGTGGAAATGATGTTTAGCTCATGGAAGGACAGGGGAAGCTACTACAGTTGGACCAGTTTGCTGCATGACTTGTGGAAATGATGTTTAGCTGATGGAAGGACAGGGGAAGCTACTACAGTTGGACCAGTTTGCTGCATGACTTGTGGAAATGATGTTTAGCTGATGGAAGGACAGGGGAAGCTACTACAGTTGGACCAGTTTGCTGCATGACTTGTGGAAATGATGTTTAGCTGATGGAAGGACAGGGGAAGCTACTACAGTTGGACCAGTTTGCTGCATGACTTGTGGAAATGATGTTTAGCTGATGGAAGGACAGGGGAAGCTACTACAGTTGGACCAGTTTGCTGCATGACTTGTGGAAATGATGTTTAGCTGATGGAAGGACAGGGGAAGCTACTACAGTTGGACCAGTTTGCTGCATGACTTGTGGAAATGATGTTTAGCTCATGGAAGGACAGGGGAAGCTACTACAGTTGGACCAGTTTGCTGCATGACTTGTGGAAATGATGTTTAGCTGATGGAAGGACAGGGGAAGCTACTACAGTTGGACCAGTTTGCTGCATGACTTGTGGAAATGATGTTTAGCTGATGGAAGGACAGGGGAAGCTACTACAGTTGGACCAGTTTGCTGCATGACTTGTGGAAATGATGTTTAGCTGATGGAAGGACAGGGGAAGCTACTACAGTTGGACCAGTTTGCTGCATGACTTGTGGAAATGATGTTTAGCTCATGGAAGGACAGGGGAAGCTACTACAGTTGGACCAGTTTGCTGCATGACTTGTGGAAATGATGTTTAGCTGATGGAAGGACAGGGGAAGCTACTACAGTTGGACCAGTTTTGCTGCATGACTTGTGGAAATGATGTTTAGCTGATGGAAGGACAGGGGAAGCTACTACAGTTGGACCAGTTTGCTGCATGACTTGTGGAAATGATGTTTAGCTCATGGAAGGACAGGGGAAGCTACTACAGTTGGACCAGTTTGCTGCATGACTTGTGGAAATGATGTTTAGCTGATGGAAGGACAGGGGAAGCTACTACAGTTGGACCAGTTTGCTGCATGACTTGTGGAAATGATGTTTAGCTGATGGAAGGACAGGGGAAGCTACTACAGTTGGACCAGTTTGCTGCATGACTTGTGGAAATGATGTTTAGAAAGGGAATTATTTGAAGTCATCAAATCATAGAATATTTGAGTATAGATTTTAATTGACCCTGATTGTTCTGCTACTACATTATTCTACCTTCAGTGTTTCCCAAATTTGTTTGCCCCCCCCCCCCCCCCCCCCCCCCCCCCCCCCAACTTCAATGAAAAATCTTGCAGCACCCCTTTCCCCCAAAAATATCATCATCATCATGTGGACAGAGAAAACATTGGCAGACATCATTGGCCAGCCTACACAAGCAGCAGAATCCCGGATCAAGTCGGGCTCTTGTCCCGCCCCATGCATGAGGCCCAGGTGTTAATCTTTTTGCTTTCCCCCTGTCCTGTTTCTGTTAATTTTACTAGTAGTCCCCAAGTTCTTGAGTTTATTTCTTACAGTAAAATATACCTTCTATAATTTAAAAAAAAAAAAAAATGACATAATGGTAATTTTGTTTTGTTTCATCTTACTTTTCTTGC
The DNA here is from genome assembly GCA_905116865.2 of Candidula unifasciata. Taxonomy (NCBI): domain Eukaryota; kingdom Metazoa; phylum Mollusca; class Gastropoda; order Stylommatophora; family Geomitridae; genus Candidula; species Candidula unifasciata. Next base: position 52,983 of record CAJHNH020001829.1, on the reverse strand, counting down.
CTTACAACATGCCCTGATCTGTAATTTGTGTAGTTTTTTCCTCTAGTTAAACTTCATCGATTGTTTAAAGTGTTTCTTTGAGATATTAAAACTCTGAGATAGATTGGTCTTCATGAGGTTTTCTTTGCTAGATCTGCCTGTCCATTTCTAGGGATCCATAGCCAGAAGACATTCACTGCTGGGCTAGTTCTCTTCTTGTAGACAACATTCTGGCTTGTTGTCATTGAAGTCTTCACATGGATAGAAGCTTTGTTCATTACATTCTGGCTTGTTGTCATTGAAGGTCTTCACATGGATAGAAGCTTTGTTCATTACATTCTGACTTGTTGTCATTGAAGTCTTCATATGGATAGAAGCTTTGTTCATTACATTCTGGCTTGTTGTCATTGAAGTCTTCACATGGATAGAAGCTTTGTTCATTACATTCTGACTTGTTGTCATTGAAGTCTTCACATTGATAGAAGCTTTGTTCATTACATTCTGACTTGTTGTCATTGAAGTCTTCACATGGATAGAAGCTTTGTTCATTACATTCTGGCTTGTTGTCATTGAAGTCTTCACATTGATAGAAGCTTTGTTCATTACATTCTGACTTGTTGTCATTGAAGTCTTCACATGGATAGAAGCTTTGTTCATTACATTCTGGCTTGTTGTCATTGAAGTCTTCACATGGATAGAAGCTTTGTTCATTACATTCTGACTTGTTGTCATTGAAGTCTTCACATGGATAGAAGCTTTGTTCATTACATTCTGGCTTGTTGTCATTGAAGTCTTCACATGGATAGAAGCTTTGTTCATTACATTCTGGCTTGTTGTCATTGAAGTCTTCACATTGATAGAAGCTTTGTTCATTACATTCTGACTTGTTGTCATTGAAGTCTTCACATGGATAGAAGCTTTGTTCATTACATTCTGGCTTGTTGTCATTGAAGTCTTCACATGGATAGAAGCTTTGTTCACTACATTCTGGCTTGTTGTCATTGAAGTCTTCACATGGATAGAAGCTTTGTTCATTACATTCTGACTTGTTGTCATTGAAGTCTTCACATGGATAGAAGCTTTGTTCATTACATTCTGGCTTGTTGTCATTGAAGTCTTCACATGGATAGAAGCTTTGTTCATTACATTCTGCCTTGTTGTCATTGAAGTCTTCACATGGATAGAAGCTTTGTTCATTACATTCTGGCTTGTTGTCATTGAAGTCTTCACATGGATAGAAGCTTTGTTCATTACATTCTGACTTGTTGTCATTGAAGTCTTCACATGGATAGAAGCTTTGTTCATTACATTCTGACTTGTTGTCATTGAAGTCTTCACATGGATAGAAGCTTTGTTCATTACATTCTGGCTTGTTGTCATTGAAGTCTTCACATGGATAGAAGCTTTGTTCACTACATTCTGACTTGTTGTCATTGAAGTCTTCACATGGATAGAAGCTTTGTTCATTACATTCTGGCTTGTTGTCATTGAAGTCTTCACATGGATAGAAGCTTTGTTCATTACATTCTGACTTGTTGTCATTGAAGTCTTCACATGGATAGAAGCTTTGTTCACTACATTCTGACTTGTTGTCATTGAAGTCTTCACATGGATAGAAGCTTTGTTCATTACATTCTGGCTTGTTGTCATTGAAGTCTTCACATGGATAGAAGCTTTGTTCATTACATTCTGGCTTGTTGTCATTGAAGTCTTCACATGGATAGAAGCTTTGTTCATTACATTCTGGCTTGTTGTCATTGAAGTCTTCACATGGATAGAAGCTTTGTTCATTACATTCTGGCTTGTTGTCATTGAAGTCTTCACATGGATAGAAGCTTTGTTCATTACATTCTGGCTTGTTGTCATTGAAGTCTTCACATGGATAGAAGCTTTGTTCATTACATTCTGGAGGTCTTACCCCTCTCTGTGTCTGTCTGTCTCTCTCTCTCTCTATGTGTGTGCATGTCTGAGTGAGTGAGTGAGTGAGTGAGAGAAAGAAAAAAATTACAGCATCATTAGCAAATAGCTTCTTCTGCATTCACCCTTAAAAGGGCGGTTGCGTACTGTGGTTTACAGCTAGGCTGTGGTATCTGCACCTTTCAGCCAAACACATCCAATTTTAACAAATCCTTCATCATTCACCTCTTTCGACAACCTATCAGAGTGCAGTGGATGTATTTGTTTTCCCACAGGCCCTGTAACTCACATGGGGAAGTGAACAGCCAATCTGTGACAGTCATCTCCCTGAGTTTCCCCTTTGATTTCTGCTATATAATATAAAATATCCACAGTCATATCGTGTTTGGAGGCATTTGATTTCTGTTGTCCTAGTCAATGCATGACTGAGTTGTGCCACATCAAATCTCACACTGGACTGGGTCTCAAACCTGCGCTTACTTGGTGTCACAGCTCGTAGACAAGATGCTGCCATGTCACTGTTATCCTAGTGTTCCCTGCCTGACTTCTCCTAGACTTGTGACTGTCTACTGCACCATGATGGCACCACTGTGATGGCACCACTGTGATGGCACCACCGTGATGGCACCACCGTGATGGCACCACTGTGATGGCACCACTGTGATGGCACCACCGTGATGGCACCACTGTGATGGCACCACCGTGATGGCACCACTGTGATGGCACCACCGTGATGGCACCACTGTGATGGCACCACCGTGATGGCACCATCAAACTTAGACCAGATCATCAGTGAACTAATGTCTGTGACTTACACTTGAGAGGATTGTGCACAGATTCAGCTCTGTCCCATTTATGTGTTACAGCTTTGGCTATTTGCAAATTATTGTTAGTAATGATACAGTTACAGTTATTTTATTGTTGTTTTTGCTTGAATTCATGGGGGACCGGTGGCGACCTAAAACGCACAATCCTATTTGTGACCCAGACGGGACTCAATGTTTAGCGTGACTAATGTCGAACGCCGAAGAAGAAGAATTGTTGTTTGCAGAGGTGGAGCATAATCGTGAAAATGTCACATTTAATTTCTTGAAATAAATTATTCTATAGAATCCAGTCTTCAGTTGTGAGAGCAAGAGCTTGTGAATGCAGGGATGGTGCAGTTGTATGAGTGGGTTGTCTGACAATTGAATGCAGGGATGGTGCAGTTGTATGAGTGGGTTGTCTGACGATTGAATGCAGGGATGGTGCAGCTGTATGAGTGGGTTGTCCGACGATTGAATGCATGGATGGTGCAGTTGTATGAGTGGGTTACAGTTGTATGAGTGGGTTGTCTGACCATTTAATGCAGGGATGGTGCAGTTGTATGAGTGGGTTGTCTGACGATTTAATGCAGGGATGGTGCAGTTGTATGAGTGGGTTGTCTGACGATTTAGTGCAGGGATGGTGCAGTTGTATGAGTGGGTTCACTGACGATTGAATGCAGGGATGGTGCAGTTGTATGAGTGGGTTGTCTGACGATTTAATGCAGGGATGGTGCAGTTGTATGAGTGGGTTGTCTTACGATTGAATGCAGGGATGGTACAGTTGTATGAGTGGGTTGTCCGATGAATGCAATTTCTAAATTTAAATTAACAAATGTTCTGTTGAATGCAGGGATGTTTTATGACAAATATAATATTTGAAGAGAGAAATGTTCTTGTTGTGTGGGGAGTTGCTTGTAGTGTTTGATTAAGATATCATCTTTCGATTGGATTTGCATGATCAGTTTTTTTTAAATATTTTTGGCTCGCTTCAAGAGAATAAACATTGAGAAGTACAGATTAAAGGAATACACAATTTTAATATTTGAGACTGTTGGAATAACAGTCAAGAAACGGATCATTTTCTACACCTTCAGGCGCATTGGGCAAATAGTGGAGTTTGTTGTCAGACTTGACCTGTATACTTCATAGACCAGTTGGCACTCTTCAACATCACACCAGCCACCTTTACTTCCCAGGACTTCAAGCTGTTACCTATTTAAGGCTGGGTTGACCTGAAAGCCAAGGTCATATGTGAAAAAAGTCAAGACTCCACCAGGACAGGAACCAACAACCTTTGGATCTGAAGGCTAACCTTTAGCTGCTATACCAGGGTGGCTTTCATTGGCATAACAGTCTATTGTTTTGTCCCGTTGTTAATGGTTGTACACTCACCGCTTTTGTCCCCTGTGTTAACAGTTGTACACTCACCAATTTGTCCCCTGTGTTAATGGTTGTACACTCACCGCCTTTTTTCCCCTGTGTTAACAGTTGTACACTCAACACTTTGTCCCCTGTGTTAACGGTTGTACACTAACCGCCTTTGACCCTGTGTTAACAGTTGTACACTCACCGCCTTTGTCCCCTGTGTTAACAGTTGTACACTCACCGCCTTTGTCCCCTGTGTTAACAGTTGTACACTCACCGCCTTTGTCCCCTTTGTTAATGGTTGTACACTCACCGCCTTTGTCCCCTGTGTTAATGGTTGTACACTCACCACCTTTGTCCCCTGTGTTAACAGTTGTACACTCACCACTTTGTCCCCTGTGTTAACAGTTGTACACTCACCACTTTGTCCCCTGTGTTAACGGTTGTACACTAACCGCCTTTGACCCTGTGTTAACGGTTGTACACTCACCGCCTTTGTCCCCTGTGTTAATGGTTGTACACTCACCGCCTTTGTCCCCTGTGTTAACAGTTGTACACTCACCGCCTTTGTCCCCTTTGTTAATGGTTGTACACTCACCGCCTTTGTCCCCTGTGTTAACAGTTGTACACTCACCACTTTGTCCCCTGTGTTAATGGTTGTACACTTACCGCCTTTGTCCCCTTTGTTAATGGTTGTACACTCACCGGCTTTGTCCCCTGTGTTAATGGTTGTACACTCACCGCTTTTGTCCCCTGTGGTAACTGTGTTACACTCACTGCTGTTGTCCTCGGTATTAGCCAGTGTTCTGTCCCTTGTTTATGCCATTTTTGACAACTATTTCCCGCCAACAAGCCTGTATTGGCGATATTGACACGATTGTCCTGAGAAGACTTCATTTTGAATGATGTAGCTAGTCTCCCCCCCCCCCCCTTTTCTTCAAAATGTTCTGGCACCAGTGTAAGCTGGAGTGCAGCTAAATAGAAAACATCTTCCTCAAGCCGATTCTAAAACATCCGGCGAACAGGCTAAACTATTGCAGCTCCCATGCTGAGGAAGATCAGGACAGACATGCTTCGTTCAGACGCCGTCTGCAGGTGACAGGTTCAATTCCCGGCACTGTAACTGAAGCTTTCGATTTTTATGTTGTCAAGTGTGTTCTTCTATCTGTCTACTTCTTTCTATGAGTGCCGATCAATACACTTTCTGTTACTTGATTAATTCGTGCTGAATGGCAAGCTTCACTGGGGCACGCCGGTGTGTTGGGAAATAAACAGTCGGACGGACTGGCTGGCTCTGCACAACTTGGTGGAATACTGATAAATGATAAGGCAGATGTGGTTAATGCCTTGTGGGAGAGCTTGTACAGTTCGGAGGAGCAGATGGATCACCACAGTCTGGTGAGAGTGATGCAGTTGGGGGTGACAAGAGGTTCTGGAAGATGCTCGAGGCTCAGAGGAAAGGAAAGACGGACTTTTAATCAGAATGCTACTGGCACCATTAGTATCGGAACTCTTCGGTGGCTGCTGAAGATGGGACAGAATGCCCCGAGTGCTGTGATGTCGGTTCTTGAATCAAATCAAATCAAATCATGACTGAGCAAACACGAAACATAAATTTTTGCAGACTGAGACATCCACACACGAAGCAGCATCAGCTGTGAACACACCAGAGCGCTGTGTCCCTCTATCTGCTGCACACTGATACACCAAAAGCTGTTGTGACCCTACAATGATCACTGCAATAGATATCGGCATCTTTAGACCGACAACAGCCCAGCCTAGTCTTCGTTGTGCTGTCTGTACCTGCGGCCAGTGTTAGTTTCCTGTCAGAGGTTGAATGCTGAAGCATGGAACATTCTAGTCTCCAGACTGACTTGCCTGTCGCAAACATCTGTCTGTAGCCATTCTGAACAACTGCAGTCCTTTGTTAAACTAACATTTCGCTTCGAGGACAGTCACTGAGTTATAAGGTTATCAGCTTAAAGTAGCAAAGTCTAAATCAGTAGGTTAAGATGCTTAATGCACGTAAGTTAATCAAGTAACAACTCAGACGTGTCCATTCTCGTAGTCCCGTGTCTGTATAGAGGATGAGTTGTGGACAGACCAGCATGAACCAGTGTCCAGAAACAAGATGCACATCCTGGCCAGTGACCACCAACTGGACTGTGCGGGATGTTGGCCGATATGTCCATGACCTTGGCTACACAAAGTACTTCCGGTGTTTTACAGAGAACGCCATCACGGGGAAGGATCTGGAGACGATGGACGCTTTTGATTTACAAAGGTCCTTGTTTGTTGTTGACTGTTTTGTTGTCTTGTCCTCCTCAAATTCACCTGACTGAAGTCTTCTGCGCTACGTCTGCCGAAGCATGTGTGTGAAAGACTAAGAAGGCCACGGAATCGATTATTTTTATTATCATCATGTGTTATTCTGAGCGGTGCAGACGTTCGAGTTCTTCTATAAATATTTGTTCCCTGTTTTTCATTAACTTGTCTCCCATGTGAATCTGTCAATACCACACCCCCCGGAACCTGCCGAGTATTTCCTCCTTCTGTCGATCTCTGCTTCTAACACCAGACATCTTTGCAACTGACAGCCTCCGATCTGTCTTCTCTCACAGTGAGACCCACAGCCAAGATTGTCTTACGGCAGTGTGAGTAATCAAATATTTTTGTGAACTGAGTGCAGTACTTGTATTGCGGCTCTCTTAATCATCTGTACGACTGTTAGCTTTCTGTGTAGAAACATGAATATATTGTCTTTAGTTGCTTTCTGTTTTCTTAGTCGGTGTCCAAACTTCACAGACATACAGACGGACAGCACAGGCGCCCAAACATCTGTGTTTTGACTTCCATAGACATGGACAAGTTACCCAGAATGTTCTTCAATGGAATGCAGCCATTATTGAGAATGTTCTGCGAGTTTATATATAAGTAAAGGACCGGTGTCCACGCCTTCGGGCCTATTGGGTATATAGGGCTAGACATACATTTTATAGACTAGTCGGCACTGAGTGAGTGATGAGGTCGCCATCACGTCGGCTGCCTTTACTTCCCAGGACTGCACCTGGTACACACTCAAGGCTGGGTCGACCTGGGAGCCAAGGTTATTTTTAAGAAAGCCCGGTCCTTCAGAATTCGAATCCACAACCTTCCGATCCACAGGCGAGCCTCTAGCCGCTACACCATGGCGACTTCCATTTATACATTTATATATGTGTGTGTGTGTGTGTGTGCGTTTCTGCAGCATGTTGGATTAACTTCTCAAGGATGAGAATCAAACGACTACAAATCCCAGAATCCCCCATTCAGCCTTTAAGCATATAGCACAATATACTGGAGCACCACCATTGTTTTCTCCCTGGTCCTGAGATCTCTGGAAGCTCAGTATTATTTAAATTGTTTCGTTGTGACCGACTAGGATGTAAAGTCATGTTTTCCCCCTGACTGGCGTCTGCACAGGTTGGGCGTTTCCAACATGGAGGACGCCATGTTTCTGAGTGCCCATATCAAGAAAGTCACCACAACCTTGATGAATAACCCTGACAACCCGAATGTTCCTCCAAACGTGTCCTATGACTCCGGGTACACGTCTCACGTGTAAGTGTCAAGTTACCAACCTTCAGTTTTCGCACGAGTCAAACACACACACGCAGCACGCTCGCACAACACCGCACACACACACACACACACGCGCGCGCGCGACAAACACATACACCAGACACACACATGCAACTCACACACACCACCAACATACACCCATCTATCTATCTTCTTTTACCTAACTAGGACATCACACAAGCGATAAACACCCGATGACACAAAGTGCCACCGTGTGGATGAGGATTACCCGTGGAGAAGTCCCGGAAACCGCGTTCAGCCATTAGACCATAGTTGTGGTCGGGCTATATTGCGGCACTCGGCAAGAGCCAGAGTAGGGCTTCAAATAACGAAAAATTGCATCCAACAGAGGAATGACAGGATATTGTGGATACCAACATACACGCACACACGTATATATATACACACACACACACACACACACAAACACAAAATATGCGCGTTAACTGCTAGAAATCACCCTCTGTGGGTAGGAGTCGCTGACAACAAAACACTGAAACACCACGATGGACACTTGACCAGGCTCTCCTGACTCCATCCAGTCTGTGTCTTAAGACTACGACTGTATTATTCGCAGCTTACTTCCGAGATATGCCGATTTCTGACAGCCCAGACGTGCCAGAAGAACACACAGGACTGAAGTCTTCACGCCAATGATGGGACAACTTTTTGTTTCGTTTAGTTCTAGTTATACATTTGAAATACCCAAATTACTCATTGTTGTAATAGACTACTGTTTGAATGGCACAGGTACCACTTTGTGGAGCGGGATCGAAAAGTCGTGGCTTCGTGATCTGACGGGACTTCTGTCACAAATGACCTTGACTCATTGGTGAACCCAGCTTTAAGTGGATACCAGGCAAAGTCTTGGGAAGTAAAGACCACATCACACAGCGAGTGTCGTCTGGACTGTAAAACATAGCTCCAGTCATATATACCTGAAGTCGTCAACAAGGGTCGTTTACTGGCTCCTATTTTTAATCTGGGTGGACCTGAGACCCCACATGTGACCCCGGGGTCGACCTGAGACCCCACATGTGACCCCGTGGTCGACGACTAGTGTGCTGGCTATTGCGGGACCGCTTCGTCTTCATTTCAGGCTAGAAAATACACGATTAAACTAAGGGATTTGGAAACAAACTAAACCAGGTGATAAGGAAACAAATTAAACCAGGTGATAAGGAAACAAACTAAACCAGGTGATAAGGAAACAAACTAAACCAGGTGATAAGGAAACAAACTAAACCAGGTGATAAGGAAACAAACTAAACCAGGTGATAAGGAAACAAACTAAACCAGGTGATAAGGAAACAAATTAAACCAGGTGATAAGGAAACAAACTAAACCAGGTGATAAGGAAACAAACTAAACCAGGTGATAAGGAAACAAACTAAACCAGGTGATAAGGAAACAAACTAAACCAGGTGATAAGGAAACAAACTAAACCAGGTGATAAAGAAACAAATTAAACCAGGTGATAAGGAAACAAATTAAACCAGGTGATAAGGAAACAAACTAAACCAGGTGATAAGGAAACAAATTAAACCAGGTGATAAGGAAACAAATTAAACCAGGTGATAAGGAAACAAATTAAACCAGGTGATAAGGAAACAAATTAAACCAGGTGATAAGGAAACAAATTAAACCAGGTGATAAGGAAACAAATTAAACCAGGTGATAAGGAAACAAACTAAACCAGGTGATAAGGAAACAAATTAAACCAGGTGATAAGGAAACAAATTAAACCAGGTGATAAGGAAACAAACTAAACCAGGTGATAAGGAAACAAATTAAACCAGGTGATAAGGAAACAAATTAAACCAGGTGATAAGGAAACAAACTAAACCAGGTGATAAGGAAACAAATTAAACCAGGTGATAATGAAGAAAATAATGCAATGTATAAATGATGAATAAACACAAAGTGTAAATGATGGGAAAATTCAATGAATAAATAATGAATGGTAACTATGTACGATATAAAAAAAAAAAAGAACTTATTGTTGTATACATCCCTGTCTGACAGAGAATCTGGCGGGAACTTGCGTCTGCCTCCACTAGCTGACGTCAACAACTTGCGTCTGCCATATCGGGACCACGGTGACCGCATCTACCGCTACAAGCTGCCCGTGCAGTCATACCACGACCACTGTATGGTACTGGGCCGCGTGGATGTGTGGAAGATGTATAATTCCAAATTTTAATATCTCATGTGTGGCCATGTTGTCACCATGACTGGCTGGATGTGCTCGGAGTTAAATCACTCACGGATTCATATGTTCTGACCGCTCACACACTTTCAGGCTGTTGGTGATCCCTTGTGATCCCTTAATGTTATATTAGTTGCACCGTTACATGAGCTCTGTCAGTTGAGATCATCATCATTGTACAGCAGACATGTCAATAGGTGCTGCTTTCTCTTTGAGAGTAGATCCATCAGTCAACACCGATGTATCGCATTTGAAGAGGTGAAGCGTAGCATTCTCTAACATCCAGACTACAACATTCGGAAAAAAAACCCACTCAGCTAACCAGTTGGCTAGCCAATAACCAAGCAGCCAATCAACTAATCAACCAAGCCAGCAAAGAACCAACTAACGAACCAACCAACAAACCCAGCAGACAAGTAGCTAACTAGCCTTGAGTGTGTGAAACCATAACAACACAGAGATTACACTTTGTGGTTCACAGTCGCAGATGTGTTTGTTTCGTTACTACAGGAAATGTTGAAGTGTGTTTGGAAAATGATCTCATCCTGGTCACGTGTAGTTTTGGCTTCCTCTGTGCTTGCAAGTTTCTCGCTGGAACAGTTCATCCGACATGTATGATATATAAACTAAATGCACATTTTAGTGCTGGTTGTATTCGCGCTTGTGTTTGTGTGTGTGTGTGTGTGTGTGTGTGTGTGTGTGTGTGTGTGTGTGGTTGGCTGTATATTTATTTATTTTCCTAAGTCACGACTCCAGCTGATAACGTCAGACAATAAGGCACGTCAGTCGGACTTTATCCACAATTGGACTGTAACCACATCTGTACTGCATCCAAAGCTGGACTGTATCTACAACTAGATTTATCCACAGCTGGATTGTATCCACAAGCAGACTGTATCCACTGTTGGACATGACTTGGAGACACTGAACAGAAGGATACCAGTAGCTACTTCAGGTGCCGGCGGGACATGGGACACATCATACACACAGCCAATCAAAACCGCCACACAACCATGATTTTACATTAATAACTCCTGCCCCCCTCACCCTCACCTCACCTCACCTCACCCTCACCTCACCTCCACCTCACCTCACCCTCACCTCACCTCACCCCACCCTCACCTCACCCTCAACCTCACCTCACCCTCACCTCACATCAACCTCACCTCACCTCACCATCACCTCACCCTCACCCCACCGCACCCTCACCTCACCTCACCATCACTTCACACTCACCTCACCTCACACTCACCTCATCCTCACCTCACCCTTACCTCACCCTCACCTCACCCTCACCTCACTCTCACCTCACCCTCACCTCACCCTCACCCCACCCGCACCTCACCTCACCCTCACCTTACCCTCACCTCACCTCACCTTCACCTCACCTCACCCTCACCTCACCCTCACCTCACCCCAACAGGGAAGCCTGCTTTTTGGAGGACCGACCCGGAATAAAAATGGCGACGTCACTGGCCCAAGGTGCCCATGGCGACATATCTATATGTAATATTTACTGTTGGGAACGGGGTGGCTGCTGGGGGTCAACATTACCCGGCTGGACGTCCTGGTTCGGCTCCTGGCACCCACTGTAGGCTGGTTCCACGCGCGAGGCTATTATAGGTGTCATCAATATCACCTCACCTCACCCTTACCTCACCTCACCCTCACCTCACCCTCAACCTCACCTCACCTCACCTCAACCTCACCTCACCTCACTATCACCTCACCCTCACCCCACCCTCACCCTCACCTCACTCTCACCTCACCTCACACTCACCTCACCATCACCTCACCCTCACCCCATCCTCACCTCACCTCACCCTCACCTCACACTCACCTCACCTCACACTCACCTCACCCTCACCTCGCCCTCACCTCGCCCTCACCTCACCCTCACCTCACCCCACCCCACCCTCACCTCACCTCACCCTCACCTCACCTCACCTCACCCTCACCTCACCCTCACCTCACCCTCACCTCACCCTCACCTCACCCTCACCTCACTCTCACTCTCACCCCACCCTCAACCTCACCTCACCCTACCTGAACCTCACCCTCACCTCACCATCACCTCACCCTCACCTCACCCCACCCTCACTTCACCCTCACCTCACCCCACCCTCACCTTACCCTCACCTCACCCTACCTCACCTCACCCTCACATCACCCTCACCTCACCTCACCCTCACCCTCACCTCACCCTCACCTCACCCCAAGAGGGAAGCCTGCTTTTTGGAGGACCGACCCGGAATAAAAATGGCGACGTCACTGGCCCAAGGTGCCCATGGCGACATATCTATATGTAATATTTACTGTTGGGAACGGGGTGGCTGCTGGGGGTCAACATTACCCGGCTGGACGTCCTGGTTCGGCTCCTGGCACCCACTGTAGGCTGGTTCCACGCGCGAGGCTATTATAGGTGTCATCAATATCACTGTTTAAGAGGTTGAACCCGATATCTAGACTGTTGACGGTTGGTTTGACACGAAGAATGTTATTTTGGGCTGGTCACTGTTCAAGAGGTTGAACCCGATATCTAGACTGTTGACGGTTGGTTTGACACGAAGAATGTTTTTTTGGGCTGTAGAAAGTGTCGGTCCATCAGGCAGGCCGCAATATCAGGCACATGATGGTAGTCCCACAATGTTATAGACCTATCGCCCTCTGGTGGGTGATGACACGTTAGGTGAAGTCATCCCATGTGTCGGTGGCTGTGTCTTTGTAGTGTCACTGATGTCAGGAACACATTTTGTGACATTGTCTTACATTTGTCGCCTTTGGAGCCCCCAAGACTCAACCTTGTGAGTGGTTGGTCAAAGACGTGTCGTTGGCTGGTTTCCGGTAGTTGCTGCCGTCACTGGGACAGCTCAAACCCGCTGGTGTTCTGGCCATTGCTGGTGTTGCTATCCAAATAACACGCTGAGTTCTGAAGTGTACACTTGGTCGACGGCGTGCCTATAGACGAGGCAAGTTGTTGTTTGCTAGCGAGCAGACTGTGGTCGATGGCGTGCCTATAGACGAGTCAAGTTGTTGTTTGCTAGCGAGCAGACAGTGGTCGACGGCGTGCCTATAGACGAGTCAAGTTGTTGTTTGCTAGCGAGCAGACTGTGGTCGATGGCGTGCCTATAGACGAGTCAAGTTGTTGTTTGCTAGCGAGCAGACTGTGGTCGATGGCGTGCCTATAGACGAGTCAAGTTGTTGTTTGCTAGCGAGCAGACTGTGGTTGATGGCGTGCCTATAGACGAGTCAAGTTGTTGTTTGCTAGCGAGCAGACTGTGGTCGACGGCGTGCCTATAGACGAGTCAAGTTGTTGTTTGCTAGCGAGCAGACTGTGGTTGATGGCGTGCCTATAGACGAGTCAAGTTGTTGTTTGCTAGCGAGCAGACTGTGGTCGATGGCGTGCCTATAGACGAGTCAAGTTGTTGTTTGCTAGCGAGCAGACTGTGGTTGATGGCGTGCCTATAGACGAGTCAAGTTGTTGTTTGCTAGCGAGCAGACTGTGGTTGATGGCGTGCCTATAGACGAGTCAAGTTGTTTGTTTGCTAGCGAGCAGACTGTGGTCGATGGCGTGCCTATAGACGAGTCAAGTTGTTGTTTGCTAGCGAGCAGACTGTGGTCGATGGCGTGCCTATAGACGAGTCAAGTTGTTGTTTGCTAGCGAGCAGACTGTGGTCGATGGCGTGCCTATAGACGAGTCAAGTTGTTGTTTGCTAGCAGACTGTGGTTGATGGCGTGCCTATAGACGAGTCAAGTTGTTTGCTAGCGAGCAGACTGTGGTTGATGGCGTGCCTATAGACGAGTCAAGTTGTTTGCTAGCGAGCAGACTGTGGTTGATGGCGTGCCTATAGACGAGTCAAGTTGTTTGCTAGCGAGCAGACTGTGGTCGATGGCGTGCCTATAGACGAGTCAAGTTGTTGTTTGCTAGCGAGCAGACTGTGGTCGATGGCGTGCCTATAGACGAGTCAAGTTGTTTGTTTGCTAGCGAGCAGACTGTGGTCGATGGCGTGCCTATAGACGAGTCAAGTTGTTGTTTGCTAGCGAGCAGACTGTGGTCGATGGCGTGCCTATAGACGAGTCAAGTTGTTTGTTTGCTAGCTAGCAGACTGTGGTCGATGGCGTGCCTATAGACGAGTCAAGTTGTTTGTTTGCTAGCGAGCAGACTGTGGTTGATGGCGTGCCTATAGACGAGTCAAGTTGTTGTTTGCTAGCGAGCAGACTGTGGTTGATGGCGTGCCTATAGACGAGTCAAGTTGTTTGCTAGCGAGCAGACTGTGGTCGATGGCGTGCCTATAGACGAGTCAAGTTGTTTGCTAGCGAGCAGACTGTGGTTGATGGCGTGCCTATAGACGATTTAAGTTGTTGTTTGCTAGCGAGCAGACTGTAGTCGATGGCGTGCCTATAGACGAGTCAAGTTGTTGTTTGCTAGCGAGCAGACTGTGGTTGATGGCGTGCCTATAGACGAGTCAAGTTGTTGTTTGCTAGCGAGCAGACTGTGGTCGATGGCGTGCCTATAGACGAGTCAAGTTGTTGTTTGCTAGCGAGCAGACTGTGGTTGATGGCGTGCCTATAGACGAGTCAAGTTGTTGTTTGCTAGCGAGCAGACAGTGGTCGACGGCGTGCCTATAGACGAGTCAAGTTGTTGTTTGCTAGCGAGCAGACTGTGGTCGATGGCGTGCCTATAGACGAGTCAAGTTGTTGTTTGCTAGCGAGCAGACTGTGGTCGATGGCGTGCCTATAGACGAGTCAAGTTGTTGTTTGCTAGCGGCAGACTGTGGTCGATGGCGTGCCTATAGACGAGTCAAGTTGTTGTTTGCTAGCGAGCAGACTGTGGTTGATGGCGTGCCTATAGACGAGTCAAGTTGTTGTTTGCTAGCGAGCAGACTGTGGTCGACGGCGTGCCTATAGACGAGTCAAGTTGTTGTTTGCTAGCGAGCAGACTGTGGTTGATGGCGTGCCTATAGACGAGTCAAGTTGTTGTTTGCTAGCGAGCAGACTGTGGTCGATGGCGTGCCTATAGACGAGTCAAGTTGTTGTTTGCTAACGAGCAGACTGTGGTTGATGGCGTGCCTATAGACGAGTCAAGTTGTTGTTTGCTAGCGAGCAGACTGTGGTTGATGGCGTGCCTATAGACGAGTCAAGTTGTTTGTTTGCTAGCGAGCAGACTGTGGTCGATGGCGTGCCTATAGACGAGTCAAGTTGTTGTTTGCTAGCGAGCAGACTGTGGTCGATGGCGTGCCTATAGACGAGTCAAGTTGTTGTTTGCTAGCGAGCAGACTGTGGTCGATGGCGTGCCTATAGACGAGTCAAGTTGTTGTTTGCTAGCAGACTGTGGTTGATGGCGTGCCTATAGACGAGTCAAGTTGTTTGCTAGCGAGCAGACTGTGGTTGATGGCGTGCCTATAGACGAGTCAAGTTGTTTGCTAGCGAGCAGACTGTGGTCGATGGCGTGCCTATAGACGAGTCAAGTTGTTGTTTGCTAGCGAGCAGACTGTGGTCGATGGCGTGCCTATAGACGAGTCAAGTTGTTTGTTTGCTAGCGAGCAGACTGTGGTCGATGGCGTGCCTATAGACGAGTCAAGTTGTTGTTTGCTAGCGAGCAGACTGTGGTCGATGGCGTGCCTATAGACGAGTCAAGTTGTTTGTTTGCTAGCTAGCAGACTGTGGTCGATGGCGTGCCTATAGACGAGTCAAGTTGTTTGTTTGCTAGCGAGCAGACTGTGGTTGATGGCGTGCCTATAGACGAGTCAAGTTGTTGTTTGCTAGCGAGCAGACTGTGGTTGATGGCGTGCCTATAGACGAGTCAAGTTGTTTGCTAGCGAGCAGACTGTGGTCGATGGCGTGCCTATAGACGAGTCAAGTTGTTTGCTAGCGAGCAGACTGTGGTTGATGGCGTGCCTATAGACGATTTAAGTTGTTGTTTGCTAGCGAGCAGACTGTGGTCGATGGCGTGCCTATAGACGAGTCAAGTTGTTGTTTGCTAGCGAGCAGACTGTGGTTGATGGCGTGCCTATAGACGAGTCAAGTTGTTGTTTGCTAGCAGACTGTGGTCGATGGCGTGCCTATAGACGAGTCAAGTTGTTTGTTTGCTAGCGAGCAGACTGTGGTTGATGGCGTGCCTATAGACGAGTCAAGTTGTTGTTTGCTAGCGAGCAGACTGTGGTCGATGGCGTGCCTATAGACGAGTCAAGTTGTTTGTTTGCTAGCGAGCAGACTGTGGTCGATGGCGTGCCTATAGACGAGTCAAGTTGTTGTTTGTTAGCGAGCAGACTGTGGTCGACGGCGTGCCTATAGACGAGTCAAGTTGTTTGTTTGCTAGCGAGCAGACTGTGGTCGATGGCGTGCCTATAGACGAGTCAAGTTGTTTGCTAGCGAGCAGACTGTGGTCGATGGCGTGCCTATAGACGAGTCAAGTTGTTTGCTAGCGAGCAGACTGTGGTTGATGGCGTGCCTATAGACGATTTAAGTTGTTGTTTGCTAGCGAGCAGACTGTGGTCGATGGCGTGCCTATAGACGAGTCAAGTTGTTGTTTGCTAGCGAGCAGACTGTGGTTGATGGCGTGCCTATAGACGAGTCAAGTTGTTGTTTGCTAGCAGACTGTGGTCGATGGCGTGCCTATAGACGAGTCAAGTTGTTTGTTTGCTAGCCAGCAGACTGTGGTTGATGGCGTGCCTATAGACGAGTCAAGTTGTTGTTTGCTAGCGAGCAGACTGTGGTCGATGGCGTGCCTATAGACGAGTCAAGTTGTTTGTTTGCTAGCAAGCAGACTGTGGTCGATGGCGTGCCTATAGACGAGTCAAGTTGTTTGTTTGCTAGCGAGCAGACTGTGGTCGATGGCGTGCCTATAGACGAGTCGTTGTTGTTTGCTAGCGAGCAGACTGTGGTCGACGGCGTGCCTATAGACGAGTCAAGTTGTTGTTTGCTAGCAGACTGTGGTCGATGGCGTGCCTATAGACGAGTCAAGTTGTTGTTTGCTAGCTAGCAGACTGTGGTCGATGGCGTGCCTATAGACGAGTCAAGTTGTTGTTTGTTAGCGAGCAGACTGTGGTCGACGGCGTGCCTATAGACGAGTCAAGTTGTTTGTTTGCTAGCGAGCAGACTGTGGTCGATGGCGTGCCTATAGACGAGTCAAGTTGTTTGTTTGCTAGCGAGCAGACTGTGGTCGATGGCGTGCCTATAGACGAGTCAAGTTGTTGTTTGCTAGCGAGCAGACTGTGGTCGATGGCGTGCCTATAGACGAGTCAAGTTGTTGTTTGCTAGCGAGCAGACTGTGGTTGTTGAAGGTTTGGGTCTCGACGCAGAGGCTACCTTTCCGTATGAACGTCTTGTGTGGGGTGTGAACCTACATGCCTTGGAAGTAGCCAAGCACGCGTGTTCCGACTTACTGAGCTTGCCGGATGACACTGAAGCTGAAGTTCCGCTTGCACAGTTCGAGTCCAGGAATCTACATTCATACCTAGAGCCAAAACGTTGAATATATGTCCGAGACAAACTCGTGCTTGAGTTTCCAGCAGAACTAGTCCATCTTCGATCTTTTCCTCTCGTCAGAACGTCTGCAGATCCAGCAGAGACGGGGTTGGTAGTCTTTGTGATCCTGACACAATTAGGGATATAAGTCTCACGTTGTGTTAAAGTGACTGGGTGGGTTGTTGTTTTTGTTAAGTCGTCACTATCAGATTTGAAGCTGTACCTCTTTGGGAGCTGACTGTTTGAGTGCAACTCTCTAGGATCTGAGTTTTAAGGCTGTAACTCTCTTGAATCTCAGTTTTGTGGCTGTAACTCTCCGGAATCTCAGTTTTGTGACTGCAACTCCCTGGGATTCCAGATTTAAATCTATAGCTCTGTGTTGGCTGCTGATTTAGGTTGCAACTTTCTGTGATCTCGGTTTGGAATCTGCGTTTCTCTGAGATATTATTGTTGAAGCTGCAACTCTCCGAGATGCCATATTTCAAGCTATCGCTCTTTGTCATTTGATTGTGGCAGCCACCTCTCTCAGGGGAATGAAATAAATTAATTGTGTCGCTGTTTGTTGTCCAGGACGAGTTTTGGGACAGAGAACAGCAGTAGTTTAAAGTGTCACCAATATCATGGTCTGGATCCTCCACAGACTTATTCCCGTCTGGTGTACCGTAGCGAAGAGACCCCCGCTTGACTCTCAGAGACTGTTGAGTTGAAGTGTGTTGTTCTGAAGCAGGCGATTCACTTGAGTCCCATCCCCGGAGTGCAGATCTGGATCCAGATCTGCCGAATTGACAGAATACATGTAATACCACAATAAAACGAGAATAAAGAGTCAAACCACCATCATCTTTAGCAGCATCATCATGTTGTAACGTTCGTACGTCACAATGACGCACAGTCTATCCGTCTACTTAGTTCTGTCCAATGTAACCTTTCAGATACCATGGATGGATAGTCCATTATCTTTGGCCTCTCACATCAGCGTTCTTAGAAGGGTTTCTTTTATGCGTCCTCGTTTCTTCAGCCTATTTGTTTCAAATGTCAATGCATGCTTGGTAATTCTTCGTCCACTTCTCCTGACGATGTCAAGAGCATGTCGTCATCTTCTTTATCTTTCAACTGTTGATACCAATGATTGTGTAGACATTTCTCTGATTATCTCGCACTTTTTAAATTCATCTTTTTAACGCAAATTACAAATACAAGTATTATCTAGATAAAGTTTGCCCACATGTCGCGGCAACCCTGTGTGCATACGTGTGTGTGCGCATGCGTGTGTGAGCGTGTACACGTGTGTATGTTTTTATGTTGTGTAACAAAAAGTGTACACGTCACCTTCAATCTTCTCTAAACTGTACAAATAAAATGAAAAAAAAATGAAAAAAAAAAAAACAACAAACATGTCCTACCCCTGTTGTCTGGCCCAAGTAAGGACGTCTGCTCTAAAGTTTCAAGGTGTCCCATTTCCCAGACGATCTGCTGCAGACGCTGAACTCGAGCCTGAGACGCCTGAAGTTCTACACTCTTGTCTGAGACCACTGTCTCCAGCTCCTGGATCTATTCAATAAATACAGAGTCAGCCACAAACGTTCACACTTCACAAAATGGAACAACTTGTTTCAAACTGCAAAACTAAATTTACACAAGGATCTCATCCTCGTCAATGAGCAGCTTCGAAACAGCCTATTACCACTACACGACTGAGATTCCCTCGGTCTCTAGCCCTATGTGCTTTAAGAGTCAATGCATTTTCAGTGTCCTGTATCCAGCTACGAGGAGGCCAGTCTCTGCCTCGTTTCCCTGAAACTGTACCCACCATCATCGTTCTCCCCCCAAGCCATCAGGATGCTTACCATGGCCAGAATACCTCAGATTTCGGGACAGGATGCTATTTACGAGCCAATTCTCCTCGAGTTTCAGGTCATCTAGAATGTCCATGTTCTTCTTCTTCTTGATGCACACGTATACAGATGAAACACACACACCTCTGACTCCTTCAATTTCACAAGTTGCTCAGGGTGGTTACCAGTAGCAGCCAAGAAATGATTTCCACCAACTATTGTCTGGGAAAGGCTGACCAGACGTGTCCAGTAGCAGCCAAGAAATGATTTCGACCAACTATTGTCTGGGAAAGGCTGACCAGACGTGTCCCGTTGCAGTTGCTGCCCATGGCGTTTCTTGGCACGAAGGCCGCCTGTCCATGCAAGTATCCATGAGGATTTTATATGCCGAACATCGTCTAAGGGGAATCGAAACACACACCACACACACACACACACACACACACACACACACACACACACACACACACACACACACACACACATATATTTATTTTACTGCCTCTGGCTGTCTCTCTATTTCTGCCTCAGTTTCTGTTTGTCTGGATGCTCCACCTTTCTAACCATCTGCCACCCACATAAATGAATGGACACTACCAAAACCCTGATGTCACACGTTCCCCTCCTTTACCAGCCGACATGACATTGGTTTACACAACACGACTGACAGGGACAATACAGGTGTCTAGTGCTGGACAGGGACAATACAGGTGTGTAGTGCTGGACAGGGACAATACAGGTGTGTAGTGATGGACAGGGACAATACAGGTATGTAGTGATAGACAGGGACAATACAGGTATGTAGTGATGGACAAGGACAATACAGGTATGTAGTGATGGACAGGGACAATACAGGTATGTAGTGATGGACAAGGACAATACAGGTGTGTAGTGATGGACAAGGACAATACAGGTATGTAGTGATGGACAGGGACAATACAGGTATGTAGTGATGGACAGGGACAATACAGGTATGTAGTGATTGTCAGGGACAATACAGGTATGTAGTGATGGACAGGGACAATACAGGTATGTAGTGATGGACAGGGACAATACAGGTATGTAGTGATGGACAGGGACAATACAGGTATGTAGTGATGGACAAGGACAATACAGGTATGTAGTGATGGACAGGGACAATACAGTTGGGTAGTGCTGGAAAGGGACAGGACCGATGTACACGAAACCTGTTTGGGTATATGGTGCTATAATATACATTTTGTACAAAACCTGCTTCGAGGCGAATTTGCATATATGGCCAAGTGGGCTAGCAACTCGGATGCTACAACTCCCACAACAAACAAAATTATGAATCAAGCTCAACACTAACATGCACACGCACCCAGACACACACACACACACACACACACACACAGACACACACACACACACACACACACACACACATATAGTAAAAGTAAGCAAATGACCGTTTCCTGCGCCTTCAGATGAAGTAGGCACATAGGGCTACACCTATATTTTTTTGACCAAACGGCACTTGGTGGCTGACGTGGCTGGGTCAGCCCGGGAGCTAAGGTCATTTCTGAAAAAAAAAAAAAAAAGTCTAAATCTTTCAGGAGCGGAACCCAGCAATAACAGAGAACCATCAAATAAAGATCACTTACTTTCTTCTGCAGCCTCTGGATGCTGTTTTCACCTTGCTGCTGTCAGATGGGTGAGGGGGGGGGGGAACGACAATATATTAGTAAATATAAACAAGGGAATGTAGGATCACAACATTGGATATTTTCAGGATGTACTATACAAACTATTGGTTGGAGTTCAACTGTGAGAAAACGGAAATTAGGGTCATCTGCAAGAAGAAAGAAAAACCAATGTGTGAAATACAAGCAGACGGTAAAATTCTTCAGCAAGTTAGAAGATAAAACTATACTAGAACAGTCAGAGCAGGATGCCTTGCAGAAATTACAAGAGGAAGATTTGACACAGCAAAAGTAAGACGCCAAAGATTCTCCCTAACAACAAAAACATGTCAACTCCAGTGAGATAAAGTGTCGTCAAGTGATATGTTGAACCTGTGTTGTTATAATTATGGGGAAACATGACCAATAAGCAAAGAAGCTAACAAACATTTACTCGGGGCAGAGATGAGGTTCTTGAGAAGAACACAGAGAATATCGTGGAAGGAAAGACAAACAGATGAAGCAATCGAGACGGAAACAAGTCGTCAACTAATGAGAACAATTAGACGTGACAGTCGTGTTTGTGGACTTGTAACGGAAAGAAATGGGCTCTAGAACTTGGTAACTATTGGCAAGATGGGTGGAAAGAGCAAGCGGAAGGCAAAGAGATAAATAGCTGGATGACCTGGTCAGATGGATGGTCTGGTTAGATGGATGGCCTGGTTAGATGGATGGCCTGGTTAGATAGATGGCCTGGTTAGATGGATGGTCTGGTTAGGTGGATGGCCTGGTTAGATGGATGGCCTGGTTAGATGGATGGCCTGGTTAGATGGATGGTCTGGTCAGGTGGATGGCCTGGTTAGATGGATGGCCTGGTTAGATGGATGACCTGGTCAGATGGATGGTCTGGTCAGATGGATGGTCTGGTCATATGGATGGTCTGGTTAGATGGATGGTCTGGTTAGATGGATGGTCTGGTCAGGTGGATGGCCTGGTCAGATGGATGGCCTGGTTAGATGGATGACCTGGTCAGATGGATGGTCTGGTCAGATGGATGGTCTGGTCATATGGATGGTCTGGTTAGATGAATGGTCTGGTTAGATGGATGGTCTGGTCAGGTGGATGGCCTGGTCAGATGGATGTCCTGGTTAGATGGATGACCTGGTTAGATGGATGGCTTGGTTAGATGGATGGCCTGGTCAGGTGGATGGCCTGGTTAGATGGATGGCTTGGTTAGATGGATGGCCTGGTCAGGTGCATGGCCTGGTCAGATCGATGGCCTGGTCAGATGAATGGTCTGGTTAGATGGATGGTCTGGTTAGATAAATGGTCTGGTTAGATGGATGGTCTGGTCAGGTGGATGGAGGGAGAGACAAACTTTAAACTGATCCGGGATTCTGCTGAATGTGTGAGATGACCAAACATGGCAACCTAGGCTTACCGACACGGCACAGGATGATGATGATGAGGGTGATGATTTAAAAAAAAAAAAAAAACTAGCACTGGTGCATGCCCACAGATGCTCTGTCTTCCTCATTAGATTTACAAGAATAGGGATATGTGTAGTTCTAGAAATCAGTTGGTTCTTCTTCTCCCTAAGCATTCAGAGCCTTTGGGGTTCACTGCTGCAGACATCACCCGCCTCCAGTTGTGTCTGTGACTGGTTTTCTCTGTCCAGTTGGTGATTCCAAGTGTCTGTAAATTTACATGTCTTTTATCCAGTCCCTGTAGCAGATTTTCTCACTTTGATGCAAGTCCTTAAAATGCTGCCCCAATAGGTTAGCGCTGTCAGATCAAAAGATCAAATTGTATTTTTATTTCGTTGCCCCCCTCCCCACCCCTTCCCCAACGGTACCGACTGAAATGGCCGTCTCTCTGTATTAGAGTATGTCTAGGCCCTGTTATTATCTCTCCACCGTCTTCTTGGTCTGCCGCATGGTCTGCTCCAAGAGTTTCTGTCTCTCTGTAATGGTCTGCTCCAAGAGTTTCTATCTCTCTGTCATGGTCTGCTCCAAGAGTTTCTATCTCTCTGTCATAGTATGCTCCAAGAGTTTCTATCTCTCTGTCATGGTCTGCTCCAAGAGTTTCTATCTCTCTGTCATAGTATGCTCCAAGAGTTTCTATCTCTCTGTCATAGTATGCTCCAAGAGTTTCTATCTCTCTGTCATAGTATGCTCCAAGAGTTTCTATCTCTCTGTCATAGTATGCTCCAAGAGTTTCTATCTCTCTGTTAGATGGCTTTTTAGACACTGACTGGAGTTGTCCGCAAAAAAGATCAAACACTTGATGATCAATTCTGTGAGCGTCGTGGACATAGTATAATTTTAAATTCAAATACATGTTCCAGTAGTGCTGACTTTGAGATCACTTCACTGAAACCCACAACACACACACAAACACACAAAAGCACACACACAGACAAGCACACACACAACTAGTGCCTATCAACTGTTGTGGTTTGAGAAACTACACATGAGATCCCATCACTTCACCATCAAGGAGGATGTTATCAGTGTTTTATTATTTATAAACATGCACACAGTGAGTACATCCGTGTTTTCTAGAACAAGAGGTGGACGTCAGTTACCCACAAGCCACTCCTCTCACACCACATGCTCATCATTAAAATAGCATTGAATAACAGTTTCTTACAGTATGTTTTCTTGCTTGTAACTGTTGGTCTGGAATCTCCGCCATCTCCTTGTCTGTACAGTGAGAAGTCACACACGTTAACGACAAGGTTTATCGTAACGGGGTCAGAGACAGCTACTAGAACTGATGTTTGTCAAACCTCAACAGTTGACAGGCACCAGTTGTGTGTGTGTGTGTGTGTGTGTGTGTGTGTGCTTGTCTGTGTGTGTGTGCTTGTGTGTGTGTGTGTGTGTGTGTGTGTGTGCTTGTGTGTGTGTGCATGTCCGTGTGTGTGTGTGCTTTGTCTGTGTGTGTGTGTGTGTGTGTGTGCTTGTCTGTGTGTGTGTGTGTGTGCTTGTCTGTGTGTGTGCTTGTGTGTGTGTGTGTGTGCTTGTCTCTGTGTGTGTGTGCTTGTCTGTGTGTGCTTGTCTGTGTGTGCTTGTCTGTGTGCTTGTCTGTGTATGTGTGTGCTTGTGTGTGTGTATGTGTGTCTGTGTGCTTGTCTGTGTATGTGTGTGCTTGTGTGTGTGTGTGCTTGTGTGTGTCTGTGTGTGTCTGTGTGTGTCTGTGTGTGTCTGTGTGTGTGCTTGTGTGTGTGTGTGCTTGTGTGTGTGTGTGTTTGTGTGTATGTGTGTGTGTGCTTGTGTGTGTCTGTAGACACAAAACTAAATGCAAATTTTGTGTGTATGCATATATGTGTGTGTGTGTGTGTGTGTTTATGGTAAAGTATAGCACCTTTCTTCTTGCCTGTGGCGCATCAGCCATAAGGTGCTAGACCTGTACTTGTATAGACCAATCAGTAATCGTTGGGTGATGTGTTCAACATCATGGCGGTCGCCTTTACTTCCCGGGAAATTACCTGGTACTCATTTCAGGCTGAGTCTACCTGGGAGCCAAGGTCATTTTGAAAAGTACGCCTGTATGTGGACTTTAGCCCCAGACATTGGGACCGTCACGTATAGGTACCACAGCAGACATACGATCTTCATACTCTTCTTCGTCTTTGCGCTGGGTTTCCTATGCTCAGGCCAGATAGTCAGGTGGGCTGCCTCTATGAACTGGTATGGCAGTAGCAAGTCCTTCACTGGTTCCCCATAGCTTGGGCTGCACACTTTGTTCTTGAGGCCACTTGTCAGTATAATGGGCACGCCTGGAGAATGTGCTCACGTGTTGGTGATCCAATCTCATATGTACACTGTGGGGACTGTACCGTGTTAATTTCGGTGCTAGTAACGTTTTTGTCCCCATAAAGAGAGTGACTTTCTGTCCCTTTCATGTCTCGTTTGGTCGCATGGCCTGTCCTATGTTGCGAGGTGTCATGTATTCCTTATTGTCGACGCTTTAACCGTTCTCGCTTTTCTCGCTCACTTGCATGACTATTGTCACATGTGCTACTCGCAAGACCATTCGGGAGTATGGAAACTGTGATGTTTTTCTATTTCCACATTCTATGTCAGTGCCTTCTTTTTCGGGACCGGGGGGGGGGGGGGGGGGATGGGGTGGAGGGGGGGGGGAGGGGATTCACCGCCAATGAACGTAGAAGTACACAAACATTCCTGTTTCCATAGTCATGAACTGTCGCGCCTGCGTCGCTTCAGCCGGCAGTACTTCTTACTTGTCTGCGGCGCTTCCACCGGCAGTACTTCTTACTTGCCTGCGTCGCTTCCACGGCAGTACTTCTTACTTGCCTGCGTCGCTTCCACGGCAGTACTTCTTACTTGCCTGCGGCGTTTCCCCCGGCAGTACTTCTTACTTGCCTACGGCGCCTCAAAAAAACTCACGATAACACAACCTCCCAGAAACAATATATGCGGCTAGGGAACGCCGAGGGAAGCCACATCATAGCACCTCCGCAACATAAGAAAGGCCCTGCGACCCAACGAGGCATAAATGGGAAGGGAAATCACTCTTTCTGTTGATCAAAATGTCACTAGTACCGTTTATTTTATGTACGTAGTAGTTGCTCTTGCAGTGTCCTGTTCTTGGACGGAAAATTATTGTAAGTTATTTTTCGTTGCCTCCATTGATGGGGTCTTGTGGATGTTTACTGTTGGTTTGTTCGCTCCAGTGTTTGTCCCCTCGAAAATTAATAGATTCCTGGTAATGACAAGTAAAGTGTATGTTGTTTCTCTTTTGTAAATCTCTCCAACTAATTTTATTGTATACCACAGTGTTCCGTGACCAACTGAGGAACGATTTGATTGTTTTCTGAGAGTTTGTTTAGCTGACAGGTCAGTTCTCTTTCCATGTTGTCTCGTGGATCTCTTTGACTTATCTGGGGGACTGAGATGCAGTCACACAAGAAAATAATTTTACTTTTCCATTTTTCTGTCCTCAAGCAGTTTTGTTGCATCAATAATTGCTTGTTGCTATGCACTGAAGTCTGTTGAGTTCCCCGAAGGTACATGACGTTATCACCGTGGTCCCATTTGGCAGCATCATTGCCGTACCGGACCCTCCTCCCACCTCCAGCGTTTACAAAATATGGTGTCATTTACTGCTATCGGTTTGTATCTGACCTGCTGACTGCGCCCTGTGTGTATGTGTCGAAAGCTGAACATAGATGTGTAACTTGCTGTGTGTCAGTTTGTATCTGACCTGCTGACTGCGCCCTGTGTGTATGTGTCGAAAGCTGAACATAGATGTGTAACTTCCTGTGTGTCAGTTTGTATTTGACCTGCTGACTGCGCCCTGTGTGTATGTGTCGAAAGCTGAACATAGATGTGTAACTTGCTGTGTGTCAGTTTGTATTTGACCTGCTGACTGCGCCCTGTGTGTATGTGTCGAAAGCTGAACATAGATGTGTAACTTGCTGTGTGTCAGTTTGTATCTGACCTGCTGACTGCGCCCTGTGTGTATGTGTCGAAAGCTGAACATAGATGTGTAACTTCCTGTGTGTCAGTTTGTATTTGACCTGCTGACTGCGCCCTGTGTGTATGTGTCGAAAGCTGAACATAGATGTGTAACTTGCTGTGTGTCAGTTTGTATCTGACCTGCTGACTGCGCCCTGTGTGTATGTGTCGAAAGCTGAACATAGATGTGTAACTTGCTGTGTGTCAGTTTGTATTTGACCTGCTGACTGCGCCCTGTGTGTATGTGTCGAAAGCTGAACATAGATGTGTAACTTGCTGTGTGTCAGTTTGTATCTGACCTGCTGACTGCGCCCTGTGTGTATGTGTCGAAAGCTGAACATAGATGTGTAACTTCCTGTGTGTCAGTTTGTATTTGACCTGCTGACTGCGCCCTGTGTGTATGTGTCGAAAGCTGAACATAGATGTGTAACTTGCTGTGTGTCAGTTTGTATTTGACCTGCTGACTGCGCCCTGTGTGTATGTGTCGAAAGCTGAACATAGATGTGTAACTTGCTGTGTGTCAGTTTGTATCTGACCTGCTGACTGCGCCCTGTGTGTATGTGTCGAAAGCTGAACATAGATGTGTAACTTCCTGTGTGTCAGTTTGTATTTGACCTGCTGACTGCGCCCTGTGTGTATGTGTCGAAAGCTGAACATAGATGTGTAACTTGCTGTGTGTCAGTTTGTATCTGACCTGCTGACTGCGCCCTGTGTGTATGTGTCGAAAGCTGAACATAGATGTGTAACTTGCTGTGTGTCAGTTTGTATTTGACCTGCTGACTGCGCCCTGTGTGTATGTGTCGAAAGCTGAACATAGATGTGTAACTTGCTGTGTGTCAGTTTGTATTTGACCTGCTGACTGCGCCCCTGTGTGTATGTGTCGAAAGCTGAACATAGATGTGTAACTTGCTGTGTGTCAGTTTGTATTTGACCTGCTGACTGCCCCCTGTGTGTATGTGTCGAAAGCTGAACATAGATGTGTAACTTGCTGTGTGTCAGTTTGTATTTGACCTGCTGACTGCGCCCTGTGTGTATGTGTCGAAAGCTGAACATAGATGTGTAACTTGCTGTGTGTCAGTTTGTATTTGACCTGCTGACTGCGCCCTGTGTGTATGTGTCGAAAGCTGAACATAGATGTGTAACTTGCTGTGTGTCAGTTTGTATTTGACCTGCTGACTGCGCCCTGTGTGTATGTGTCGAAAGCTGAACATAGATGTGTAACTTGCTGTGTGTCAGTTTGTATTTGACCTGCTGACTGCGCCCTGTGTGTATGTGTCGAAAGCTGAACATAGATGTGTAACTTGCTGTGTGTAACTTGCTGTGTCAGTTTGTATTTGACCTGCTGACTGCGCCCTGTGTGTATGTGTCGAAAGCTGAACATAGATGTGTAACTTGCTGTGTGTCAGTTTGTATTTGACCTGCTGACTGCGCCCTGTGTGTATGTGTCGAAAGCTGAACATAGATGTGTAACTTGCTGTGTGTCAGTTTGTATTTGACCTGCTGACTGCGCCCTGTGTGTATGTGTCGAAAGCTGAACATAGATGTGTAACTTGCTGTGTGTCAGTTTGTATTTGACCTGCTGACTGCGCCCTGTGTGTATGTGTCGAAAGCTGAACATAGATGTGTAACTTGCTGTGTGTCAGTTTGTATTTGACCTGCTGACTGCGCCCTGTGTGTATGTGTCGAAAGCTGAACATAGATGTGTAACTTGCTGTGTGTCAGTTTGTATTTGACCTGCTGACTGCGCCCTGTGTGTATGTGTCGAAAGCTGAACATAGATGTGTAACTTGCTGTGTGTCAGTTTGTATCTGACCTGCTGACTGCGCCCTTGTGTGTATGTGTCGAAAGCTGAACATAGATGTGTAACTTGCTGTGTGTCAGTTTGTATTTGACCTGCTGACTGCGCCCTGTGTGTATGTGTCGAAAGCTGAACATAGATGTGTAACTTGCTGTGTGTCAGTTTGTATTTGACCTGCTGACTGCGCCCTGTGTGTATGTGTCGAAAGCTGAACATAGATGTGTAACTTGCTGTGTTTGTATCTGACCTGCTGACTGCGCCCTTGTGTATGTGTCGAAAGCTGAACTGATGTGTAACTGCTGTGTGTCACTGCGACTGCGCCTGTGTGTATGTGTCGAAAGCTGAACATAGATGTGTAACTTGCTGTGTGTCAGTTTGTATCTGACCTGCTGACTGCGCCCTGTGTGTATGTGTCGAAAGCTGAACATAGATGTGTAACTTGCTGTGTGTCAGTTTGTATTTGACCTGCTGACTGCGCCCTGTGTGTATGTGTCGAAAGCTGAACATAGATGTGTAACTTGCTGTGTGTCAGTTTGTATTTGACCTGCTGACTGCGCCCTGTGTGTATGTGTCGAAAGCTGAACATAGATGTGTAACTTGCTGTGTGTCAGTTTGTATTTGACCTGCTGACTGCGCCCTGTGTGTATGTGTCGAAAGCTGAACATAGATGTGTAACTTGCTGTGTGTCAGTTTGTATTTGACCTGCTGACTGCGCCCTGTGTGTATGTGTCGAAAGCTGAACATAGATGTGTAACTTGCTGTGTGTCAGTTTGTATTTGACCTGCTGACTGCGCCCTGTGTGTATGTGTCGAAAGCTGAACATAGATGTGTAACTTGCTGTGTGTCAGTTTGTATTTGACCTGCTGACTGCGCCCTGTGTGTATGTGTCGAAAGCTGAACATAGATGTGTAACTTGCTGTGTGTCAGTTTGTATGCTGACTGACCTGCTGACTGCGCCCTGTGTGTATGTGTCGAAAGCTGAACATAAAGATGATGTGTAACTTGCTGTGTGTCAGTTTGTATTTGACCTGCTGACTGCGCCCTGTGTGTATGTGTCGAAAGCTGAACATAGATGTGTAACTTGCTGTGTGTCAGTTTGTATTTGACCTGCTGACTGCGCCCTGTGTGTATGTGTCGAAAGCTGAACATAGATGTGTAACTTGCTGTGTGTCAGTTTTTGTATTTGACCTGCTGACTGCGCCCTGTGTGTATGTGTCGAAAGCTGAACATAGATGTGTAACTTGCTGTGTGTCAGTTTGTATTTGACCTGCTGACTGCGCCCTGTGTGTATGTGTCGAAAGCTGAACATAGATGTGTAACTTGCTGTGTGTCAGTTTGTATTTGACCTGCTGACTGCGCCCTGTGTGTATGTGTCGAAAGCTGAACATAGATGTGTAACTTGCTGTGTGTCAGTTTGTATCTGACCTGCTGACTGCGCCCTGTGTGTATGTGTCGAAAGCTGAACATAGATGTGTAACTTGCTGTGTGTCAGTTTGTATCTGACCTGCTGACTGCGCCCTGTGTGTATGTGTCGAAAGCTGAACATAGATGTGTAACTTGCTGTGTGTCAGTTTGTATCTGACCTGCTGACTGCGCCCTGTGTGTATGTGTCGAAAGCTGAACATAGATGTGTAACTTGCTGTGTGTCAGTTTGTATTTGACCTGCTGACTGCGCCCTGTGTGTATGTGTCGAAAGCTGAACATAGATGTGTAACTTGCTGTGTGTCAGTTTGTATTTGACCTGCTGACTGCGCCCTGTGTGTATGTGTCGAAAGCTGAACATAGATGTGTAACTTGCTGTGTGTCAGTTTGTATTTGACCTGCTGACTGCGCCCTGTGTGTATGTGTCGAAAGCTGAACATAGATGTGTAACTTCCTGTGTGTCAGTTTGTATTTGACCTGCTGACTGCGCCCTGTGTGTATGTGTCGAAAGCTGAACATAGATGTGTAACTTGCTGTGTGTCAGTTTGTATTTGACCTGCTGACTGCGCCCTGTGTGTGTGTGTGTCGAAAGCTGAACATAGATGTGTAACTTGCTGTGTGTCAGTTTGTATTTGACCTGCTGACTGCGCCCTGTGTGTATGTGTCGAAAGCTGAACATAGATGTGTAACTTGCTGTGTGTCAGTTTGTATCTGACCTGCTGACTGCGCCCTGTGTGTATGTGTCGAAAGCTGAACATAGATGTGTAACTTGCTGTGTGTCAGTTTGTATTTGACCTGCTGACTGCGCCCTGTGTGTATGTGTCGAAAGCTGAACATAGATGTGTAACTTGCTGTGTGTCAGTTTGTATTTGACCTGCTGACTGCGCCCTGTGTGTATGTGTCGAAAGCTGAACATAGATGTGTAACTTGCTGTGTGTCAGTTTGTATTTGACCTGCTGACTGCGCCCTGTGTGTATGTGTCGAAAGCTGAACATAGATGTGTAACTTGCTGTGTGTCAGTTTGTATTTGACCTGCTGACTGCGCCCTGTGTGTATGTGTCGAAAGCTGAACATAGATGTGTAACTTGCTGTGTGTCAGTTTGTATTTGACCTGCTGACTGCGCCCTGTGTGTATGTGTCGAAAGCTGAACATAGATGTGTAACTTGCTGTGTGTCAGTTGTGTATTGTGTGTCAGTTTGTATTGACCTGCTGACTGCGCCCTGTGTGTATGTGTCGAAAGCTGAACATAGATGTGTAACTTGCTGTGTGTCAGTTTGTATTTGACCTGCTGACTGCGCCCTGTGTGTATGTGTCGAAGCTGAACATAGATGTGTAACTTGCTGTGTGTCAGTTTGTATTTGACCTGCTGACTGCGCCCTGTGTGTATGTGTCGAAAGCTGAACATAGATGTGTAACTTGCTGTGTGTCAGTTTGTATTTGACCTGCTGACTGCGCCCTGTGTGTATGTGTCGAAAGCTGAACATAGATGTGTAACTTGCTGTGTGTCAGTTTGTATTTGACCTGCTGACTGCGCCCTGTGTGTATGTGTCGAAAGCTGAACATAGATGTGTAACTTGCTGTGTGTCAGTTTGTATTTGACCTGCTGACTGCGCCCTGTGTGTATGTGTCGAAAGCTGAACATAGATGTGTAACTTGCTGTGTGTCAGTTTGTATTTCGACCTGCTGACTGCGCCCTGTGTGCGCCCTATGTGTCGAAAGCTGAACATAGATGTGTAACTTGCTGTGTGTCAGTTTGTATTTGACCTGCTGACTGCGCCCTGTGTGTATGTGTCGAAAGCTGAACATAGATGTGTAACTTGCTGTGTGTCAGTTTGTATTTGACCTGCTGACTGCGCCCTGTGTGTATGTGTCGAAAGCTGAACATAGATGTGTAACTTGCTGTGTGTCAGTTTGTATCTGACCTGCTGACTGCGCCCTGTGTGTATGTGTCGAAAGCTGAACATAGATGTGTAACTTGCTGTGTGTCAGTTTGTATCTGACCTGCTGACTGCGCCCTGTGTGTATGTGTCGAAAGCTGAACATAGATGTGTAACTTGCTGTGTGTCAGTTTGTATTTGACCTGCTGACTGCGCCCTGTGTGTATGTGTCGAAAGCTGAACATAGATGTGTAACTTGCTGTGTGTCAGTTTGTATTTGACCTGCTGACTGCGCCCTGTGTGTATGTGTCGAAAGCTGAACATAGATGTGTAACTTGCTGTGTGTGTAACTTGCTGTGTGTCAGTTTGTATTTGACCTGCTGACTGCGCCCTGTGTGTATGTGTCGAAAGCTGAACATAGATGTGTAACTTGCTGTGTGTCAGTTTGTATTTGACCTGCTGACTGCGCCCTGTGTGTATGTGTCGAAAGCTGAACATAGATGTGTAACTTGCTGTGTGTCAGTTTGTATTTGACCTGCTGACTGCGCCCTGTGTGTATGTGTCGAAAGCTGAACATAGATGTGTAACTTGCTGTGTGTCAGTTTGTATTTGACCTGCTGACTGCGCCCTGTGTGTATGTGTCGAAAGCTGAACATAGATGTGTAACTTGCTGTGTGTCAGTTTGTATTTGACCTGCTGACTGCGCCCTGTGTGTATGTGTCGAAAGCTGAACATAGATGTGTAACTTCCTGTGTGTCAGTTTGTATTTAACCTGCTGACTGCGCCCTGTGTGTATGTGTCGAAAGCTGAACATAGATGTGTAACTTCCTGTGTGTCAGTTTGTATTTGACCATTTTACCAAACACCATAACTTACTTCTAGCAGCATTCTTCAACAGCTTGGAGAAGCCTCCCTGTCTCATGACCTTCGTGAAGACCTTTCTCGCTGACCTCTTCTTGTGACTGGAAACACACGAGACCGGGGCTGAGACAGGTCTGCAGTCTTCTGTCTCTGGCGGTGATAACTTCCTGGTGTGGTTAAACCTGTCGCAGACAGTTGCGTGCACTCTTTTGTTATAGCACTCAAATGATTACACTTTCGCTGCTGTATTATGCAAATTGTTATAACAAACACATTGTTATAGCAGTCAAATTGTAACAGCGCTCAAAATTGTGTATCATTCAAACTGGAATATCACTTACATTGTTATAATAAAGACATTACTATTTTTGTACCACTCCAATTCTTACATCAATCATAGTGTTATAACTCAAGAATATGTTAGAAAAAAAAAAAAAAAAACTATTGCATTACTGAAATTCTTATGGCTGGCAAGATTTTAAAGCTAACCAATGGTTATAACTTTCAGACTGCGGTAAGACTGCAGTTGTAACAAGACTGCTATTGTTGTAGCTAACAAATGGTTATAACTTTCAAACTGAGGTAAGACTGCAGTTGTAACAAGACTGCTATTGTTGTAGCTAACAAATGGTTATAACTTTCAAACTGAGGTAAGACTGCAGTTGTAACAAGACTGCTATTGTTGTAGCGAACAAATGGTTATAACTTTCAAACTGCGGTAAGACTGCAGTTGTAACAAGACTGCTATTGTTGTAGCTAACAAATGGTTATAACTTTCAAACTGAGGTAAGACTGCAGTTGTAACAAGACTGCTATTGTTGTAGCTAACAAATGGTTATAACTTTCAAACTGAGGTAAGACTGCAGTTGTAACAAGACTGCTATTGTTGTAGCTAACAAATGGTTATAACTTTCAAACTGAGGTAAGACTGCAGTTGTAACAAGACTGCTATTGTTGTAGCGAACAAATGGTTATAACTTTCAAACTGAGGTAAGACTGCAGTTGTAACAAGACTGCTATTTTTGTAGCGAACAAATGGTTATAACTTTCAAACTGCGGTAAGACTGCAGTTGTAACAAGACTGCTATTGTTGTAGCTAACAAATGGTTATAACTTTCAGATTGCGGTAAGACTGCAGTTGTAACAAGACTGCTATTGTTGTAGCGAACAAATGGTTATAACTTTTAAACTGCGGTAAGACTGCAGTTGTAACAAGACTGCTATTGTTGTAGCTAACAAATGGTTATAACTTTCAGATTGCGGTAAGACTGCAGTTGTAACAAGACTGCTATTGTTGTAGCGAACAAATGGTTATAACTTTTAAACTGCGGTAAGACTGCAGTTGTAACAAGACTGCTATTGTTGTAGCTAACAAATGGTTATAACTTTCAGATTGCGGCAAGACTGCAGTTGTAACAAGACTGCTATTGTTGTAGCTAACAGATGGTTTACAGCCTTGCGCCTTTTATAATTACCTTTTCTGAAAAATGGAAAGAAAGCAGACGAAACATTTTAGTATATTTACGAATTAACAAACAAGCAAAGGACTTCTGCTTTTATTTGAAATCAGTCCATCGTTTTCAAAGATTCAACCACCCGGTCGGTAATTTTTAAACAGTATGATATCAAACGAGATAAGTATATTGACGACCTTAAACAGTATGATATCAAACGAGATAAGTATATTGACGACCTTAAACAGTATGATATCAAACGAGATAAGTATATTGACGACCTTAAACAGTATGATATCAAACGAGATAAGTATATTGACGACCTTAAACAGTATGATATCAAACGACATAAGTATATTGACGACCTTAAACAGTATGATATCAAACGAGATAAGTATATTGACGACCTTAAACAGTATGATATCAAACGACATAAGTATATTGAGAACCTCAAACAGTAAAAGTGTGTCACAAGCAATGATATTTCTCCTTACCGTTGTCTGGCATAATCCTCCAA
Organism: Candidula unifasciata; assembly: GCA_905116865.2. Taxonomy (NCBI): domain Eukaryota; kingdom Metazoa; phylum Mollusca; class Gastropoda; order Stylommatophora; family Geomitridae; genus Candidula; species Candidula unifasciata. The sequence goes on along the minus strand of CAJHNH020001829.1, from coordinate 18,728 downwards.
AATCCTTTTAGCTTCCGGATATTCGGTCAACGCCTAAGGGAAAAAAAAGGTGGAAGGGAAAAAAAAAAGGGTGGGGGGAGAGTTGGGCGTTCAATCTCAGAAACTTCTAGCAGTCTGCATATACAGTAAATTATGCGGGGTGGGGGAGGGGGGGGGGGGGGGGCAGGTCAACAGACAGTGTAGTGTGCCTACCATTCCAACAGATAAAATGTTGGGAGTCTACCGTTTCAATAGACAGTGTTGTGAGTCTACCGTTTCAATAGACAGTGTTGTGAGTCTATCGTTTAAAAAGACAGATTTTTGTAAGTCTACCCTTTCAATTGACAGATTTTTGTGAGTCTATCGTTTAAATGGACAGAGTTTGGTAAGACTACCGTTTAAATAGACAGAGTTTAGTAAGACTAGCGTTTAAGTAGACAGAGTTTAGTGAAACTAACGTGTCAATAAACTCAAGCCAACAGTTCTGGTTGTTCGTCCATCTGCGGACTTTAGTCCCATTTCACAACCTGAGTGTTTCATGCACATTCGATATACAAATCTGATCTGTGTGTGTGTGTGTGTGTAGATTGCTGATTCCTTGCCTTGCAGCGGATGCACTCCGACTTCAAACGAAGCTCCCAGTTGGTCGACTCATACGACATGATCTATTCTAGTTTTCCACAATGGGACCCCGGAACCCACACGGGGAACTGACTGTCAAAAGGATCTTTTAGATTTAACGAAGAGCAAAGATGCTATTTTTCTTGTCCACTAGATGTCGATAGACACTCGCCAGTTGTAACAATGTTCTGTCACGAAAAGACGATGAGTTGGATAACTGGCCACTCCACTAGATGTCGACAGACACTCGCCAAGAGTAAACATATTCTGCCATGAAATACGATAAGTTAGATAACTGACCACTCCACTTTGTGTTAGTAGAGTACACAATGATATCACTCTTGGCACCATAGTAACAGTTTTACTGTTTAATGATTGACCGCGCAGTTTCGACGGTGTTTTGTAAGGTTACAGTTTCAATAGACATTGTCAGTATCATCATCATCATCATCATCATCATCAGGTGCCTTGCCGATTGGCATGGGCGATCATGCCTCTCCACAGTCCGCGATCTCCTGCAGCATAAGTCAGTTCGTGTGCTGACACACCTCCATGCCATGCAACAAGACTGTCAAGAATCTTCTCCCGTTGTCTTCCTCTGTCCCTCCTTCCACAAATCTTTCCAGTGGTCACAACATGTTCTATTTTCCCTCTTCTCATAACATGGCCGAAAAAATGATGACTGTCTCCTTCTGATGTCTGTTATAAGTTGTCTACGGGCTCCCGCCTCTTTCAAAACCTCTTGGTTGCTCTTTTTGGCTGTCCAAGGTATTTTAAGCATTTTTCTGTAAAACCACATCTCTGAGACCTCTAGAAATTGTTTGGCTTGCCTAATGATTGTTCAGGATTCACAGCCATATGTTAAAACTGGATGTATGTAGCAAGCAAAAATTGTTTTTCTAACTCTCAATGACTAAGATATATTGCATAAGATGTTCTTCATTTTATAAAAATTGTCAGTATACCACTTCACTGTGTGGAAATCCAGCCAGGTTTGATGTTGATGTTTCGGTCTGTCATAACTGAGTAGGTTTAACGCTCACTGGACAAACACCCGGTTTGCTAAACACTTACCACAATGAGGTTACGGCGGGACAAACACCCGGTTTGCTAAACACTTACCACAATGAGGTCACGGCGGGACAAACACCCGGTGTGCTAAACACTTACCACAATGAGGTCACGGCCGGACAAACACCCGGTGTGCTAAACACTTACCACAATGAGGTCACGGCGGGACAAACACTCGGTGTGCTAAACACTTACCACAATGAGGTAACGGCGGGACAAACACTTGGTGTGCTAAACACTCACCACAATGAGGTCACGGCGGGACAAACACAGCAGTTCTGAAAAACCTATAGACCTGACATCCGCAGTACGTCTGGGAAAGACAAAATAAAACATTCAGTCTAATCATTGCGAAGATGGCACCTGGTTGACTGACTTACATTATAGTTAGAAGATACCACCTTGGAAATGTAAAGAAATGTTCAACACACTTTCTCAAGTCAGCATCTGGTGTCATAACTGCAAGATTGTTCACCGTCACAAGCCACCATTTGGTGTCATAACAAGAAATGTTCAACATTGTTCATCTTCTCAAGCCATCACTTTGTGTCACTACAAACAAACCTCACAGTGGAAATAAAACACGTGAGCTGAAGGTTTGATAAAGACTGTGGAAGCCCTTGGTGGCTATGGTGGAAACACAACACGTGAGATAAAGGTTTGATAGATAAAGACTGTGGAAGCCCTTGGTGGCTATGGTGGAAACACAACACGTGAGATAAAGGTTTGATAGATAAAGACTGTGGAAGCCCTTGGTGGCTATGGTGGAAACACAACACGTGAGATAAAGGTTTGATAGATAAAGACTGTGGAAGCCCTTGGTGGCTATGGTGGAAACACAACACGTGAGATAAAGGTTTGATAGATGAAGACTGTGGAAGCCCTTGGTGGCTATGGTGGAAACACAACACGTGAGATAAAGGTTTGATAGATAAAGACTGTGGAAGCCCTTGGTGGCTATGGTGGAAACACAACACGTGAGATAAAGGTTTGATAGATAAAGACTGTGGAAGCCCTTGGTGGCTATGGTGGAAACACAACACGTGAGATAAAGGTTTGATAGATAAAGACTGTGGAAGCCCTTGGTGGCTATGGTGGAAACACAACACGTGAGATAAAGGTTTGATAGATGAAGACTGTGGAAGCCCTTGGTGGCTATGGTGGAAACACAACACGTGAGATAAAGGTTTGATAGATAAAGACTGTGGAAGCCCTTGGTGGCTATGGTGGAAACACAACACGTGAGATAAAGGTTTGATAGATGAAGACTGTGGAAGCCCTTGGTGGCTATGGTGGAAACACAACACGTGAGATAAAGGTTTGATAGATGAAGACTGTGGAAGCCCTTGGTGGCTATGGTGGAAACACAACACGTGAGATAAAGGTTTGATAGATGAAGACTTGTGGAAGCCCATGGTGCCAAGAGAGTGATAGAGGGAGAGTGATTGCAGGACTCTGTGTTGTAAACGTTTGACTGTATGTAGGGCCGGATATAGAGTTGATGAGGCCCTTAACTATTGAAAACCCTGAGGCCCCTGCTGTTAAAATATTGTGTCGTGTAATCTGTGTCGAAGAAATAATAAACAATGTGACTGTAAAATCACAGAAATGATACAAACCAATTGAAGGCTCTGTTAGGAAAAAACTGCTGTTGTGAACACACATACATACAAAAGGAAATTTGTGGGGCTCCTGCAGACTGTGAAGCCGTCAGCTGCAGGTTAGTTAACCCTTGTCTACATCCAGACAATAGCTGTCTGGCGATCTGTTCTTTATCCAGACCCCGCCCCCACCCACCCCACCCTCGTTCCCCCCGGTCAGAATTCGAGGAGTGCGTTCTCCCACATGAACTAAGCTTTTCTTTACAGTTTATCTACATTTTTCTCCATCTATCAACTAACTTTGTTTTCACACGTGACATGGATTTAGAGAATTCAAATGGATGACATTCCTGTGCAGAATTCCCACTGCTTTAGACAGAAGCCATAGACAAGAGACAGCAGACACAACAATATCAGACAGAATTGGGTCAGACAGGACAGGTAACTCTGACCGATTCTGGCCATCGTCCAACTTCAGCAGGCTTATCTCCCCAAAGAAGTTGCCAGGCTGCATGACCACCACTTGAATCCTGCTCCCAGTTTCAAAGTCCGGAAATAGGATCTCCACTTGTCCGTGGTTGATGATGTACATCTCCCTGCCTGGGGAGAACACAAGTGTGTGAGAATATCAAAATGGGAAGAACACATGATGTGAGAATATCAAACTGGGAAATGTCTAATGCTCGTTATTATTCATGCATAATAATTTGGTTGCTATATGAATAGTTTGTGTTTTAACTATTTGGTCTAAGGTATCAACACTTGAGTTATCTAAGCCCTGAAGGATCAGGTTGGGGAAAATGCTGTTTTCCCAAACGATAACTGATGTGTTGCAGATGCTCTCATTGCCCTCTCCAATCTCACAGGGATATGCCAGACTGGTAAGGAAGTTTGACATCTGTGGAGTAGCTGAAGCCAGGTCATAGTTCAGGTCATGGTAAAGGTCATTGTCCAAATCAGGGTGCAGCAAAATAACATTCGGCTGGGATCAGACGAGGGTGTGTCACTCTCTCTCTCTCTCTCTCTGTCCCTCTCTCTCTTCTCTCTAACCCGCCCCCACCCACCAGGTTAAATGGCAACAGTCATCAAACTAACTGACAGAGTATGAGAAATGTGTATCACAACTCAATAGACGAGAATGAAAGCCTGTTTGGTAATAACCTAACGAGGTAGCTCGATGGGGAGAAATCCGTTTTGATGACGTAAGCACACATCTCAGTGGGAGAAATCCGTTTTGCTGATGTAAGCACACATCTCAGTGGTAGAAATCTGTTTTGATGATGTAAGCACACCTCTCAGAGTGGGAGAAATCCGTTTTGATGATGTAAGCACACATCTCAGTGGGAGAAATCCGTTTTGATGATGTGAGCACACATCTCAGTGGGAGAAATCCGTTTTGATGACGTAAGCACAAATCTCAGAGTGGGAGAAATCTGTTTTGATGACGTTAGCACAAATCTCAGCGGGAGAAATCTGTTTTGCTGATGTAAGCACACATCTCAGTGGGAGAAATCCGTTTTGATGACGTAAGCACAAATCTCAAAGTAGGGGACGTCAGCGCGAGCAAATTTAAGAACAAATATCAGAGAGATATGATGGTCCAGCCTTGCGTCCGTGTTCTTGTCTTGACTGTGATATATTTGTGTTCACCTTTAGACTGCAAACAATGCCACCCGATATTTTCAGATAATATAACCAGATATATGTACATAAAAAAGGACCATCTACATACACAATTTACCTGCCAATGAGACGATTTAGTATGAATATATTGACGTGACACTAACTAAGGCATTACCGATCTCGCCGATGCGACAGATGTAGTCTCCCGGGGAGAAGATCTGCGTCTTCAGCTTCAGGACCAGCTCACGCAGCAAGCCCTCCTCGCACTCGCCAAAGATGGACACCTGGGAGAGGATATCAGAGAATATTCAATCCGTGGAGCACATCAGCGGAGGTGACAGATCGGCGTCGGCGGGACAACCAAGGGACAGCTGGGAGAGGACATCACAGAATCATTCAGTCAGCGGAGGTGACAGCGTGGGCGTCGGCTGGACAACCAAGGGACAGCTGGGAGAGGACATCACAGAATCATTTAGTCAGCGGAGGTGACAGCGTGGGCGTCGGATGGACAACCAAGAGATACTAGCTAACGAACGTGCAACGATATTTAATTTCAAAGCGTTAGAAACTGGACGCTCAAGCCAACAAGGGTTACACCTAGAGAAGCTGCACGGTTGGATTCACGCCTGTGAGCTTGTGCGGTGGACGTGGTCAAGTAATCATGTGACAGTTTGTAAAATTGTGTGTTCTTTTGTGGTACAAGATATACATACATATGCAGACGCGCACTCACACCAGATGAGTGAATCCTGTCTATGAATCCACCGAGCTGCAGTCTATTGTTAAAACCGCCACTAGTACTTATAATGTCAATGAATGTCAACTTCCGGTATCCTTGCAGTCAACTTTCGATTAACTTTTGAAATAAGCAATTATGTTTGAAAAAAATTCAATAGATTCGTGCACATCATTTGTAAATTCCAAAAAGCAAGAAATGAAACACAACTGCAAGAAATGGTGGACAATTATGTAACATAAAATAAAAACAAGCGTCTTCGTTTAAACAGCAAACAAACACAAAGAAATGGTGGACAATTATGTAACATAAAATAAAAACAAGCGTCTTCGTTTAAACAGCAAACAAACACAAAGAAATGGTCATTACAAAGAAAAAGGACCCGCCAAAATGGGACAATTCTCAAGCAAGTGGAGATGTTTCAATCCGTGGGTGCCCTGATAGAAACAGGTGGAAGTTGATTACTATTTAAATTTCGAATAGCTTAAGCAATGGCAGCATTTTACAACATGAATAATTTTCCATGCAATCTTTGTCAACGGAGGGGAGAAAGATCAGTCTCGAGAGCTTTACAAATCACACTCTGATGAACGGAAGTGGATCACTTGGCCGACTATTGAAAAATGATCTACAAGCGGCAGAGATGTGATTTTAGAGACCAGTAATAAGAACATCTTGGTTAATAAGAAGTAATGAAGATGTCTTGAAAATAACCCACAAATAGAACTGATTGTCCACATCAAAAGGAGACATTATACATTGTTTCATCATGTCAGGAGAGGGTGAGAACTTGGGAATATCGCGAGGGTAGGAAAGTTGTACTGGAAGAAAGGCAGAGGGAGATCCACAGAGACGATGCTGGACACTAACATCATGGCATAGAAGATCATTTGTGTCAGAACTGATTAGAAGTACACAAGACAGGAGGCTGTGGAGAGATATGACTATCAACTATAGATGAAGCAGCAAACGATACCCTTCTATCACCATCCACTTTCAACAACTGAATGTAACTGTCTGAAAGCACTGGTCAACCTACATAAATGTGTGCTGGTCTGGGACAAATTTGACCCGCATCGGACAGTTTAAACAAGTGTGTCAGTCAAACAGTTAGTAAAACTGTACGAGCTTCCATTGTCACATGTGGACATTAAACAATCAAACTCTACACAACAAACATGCCATCTAAGATGTTAAACCCAACAAACAAGCATTATTGCGTGTTGGTTTACCTTCTTGAGGACATCAAGATGGACATGGATGGCCACCTCTGTGCGCAGTCTGTCAGGCAGGAACTGTAAGGCACTCGGCTCATCCATCGCCTTCGTCCTGTAACAAGTGTGTCAGAATCAGTCTGTTTACACGGGTACAACATGAGTATCAGAGTCAGTCTGTTTTCACACGGGTACAACATGAGTATCAGAGTCAGTCTGTTTTCACACGGGTACAACATGAGTATCAGAGTCAGTCTGTTTTCACACGGGTACAACATGAGTATCAGAGTCAGTCTGTTTTCACACGGGTACAACATGTGTATCAGAGTCAGTCTGTTTTCACACGGGTACAACATGAGTATCAGAGTCAGTCTGTTTTCACACGGGTACAACATGTGTATCAGAGTCAGTCTGTTTTCACACGGGTACAACATGAGTATCAGAGTCAGTCTGTTTTTACACAGGTACAACATGAGTATCAGAGTCAGTCTGTTTTCACACGGGTACAACATGTGTATCAGAATCAGTCTGTTTTCACACGGGTACAACATGTGCGTCAGAGTCAGTCTGTTTTCACAAGGCTTATCAGTTCAGTCAGAAGAGACAGACTCTTTTCTTCTGCGACCGTTTGATCTGCATTAAATATACTTCAGTCACGACCTACCACAGAAGCCTTAGATAAGCCACGCAACCCTGTTGTTTATTTGACTGTCCGTTGTCCCGACAGTTTGAGTAAATGTTGCACCGCCATGTTGAGCGACAAACAACTCGAAAGGCACCATCCCCTTTAATCACGTGCCTGGAATTTCATCTTTAAATTTGCTGAAGCGGCCAGTACGATGGAAAAAAAAAATCCTGAAGTGATCCACGAGATAACTTGATTAGTCAAAGTGTTCCATGGTCAAATGTACGGAGTAGAAATGACCTGTATAATCTGAGCATTTGGGTTGAAGAGTTTCATCTGTGTGCTTCGTTATATATTGGTGTAGCTTCTTTAGTAGACTTGTACTAGACAACATATTGTTTTAGCTAAGGCATACTTGGAGCATGGGGGATGGTAGCGTGGGGCACACTTGGAGCAAAGAGGATAATAGAGTTTCGCACACTTGGAGCAAGGAGGATAGTAGAGTCTGGAACACTTGGTGCATGAAGAAGGGTAGAGTCTGGCACACTTAGAGAATGGAGGATGGTAGAGTCCGGCTTACTTGAAGCATGGAGGATAGTAGAGTCCAGCCCACTTGGAGCATGGGGGATGGTAGAGTCTGGAACACTTGGAGCATGGAGGATGGTAGAGTCTGGAACACTTGGAGCATGGAGGATGGTAGAGTCTGACACACTAAGAGCATAGGAGATGGTAGAGTCTGACACACTAAGAGCATGGAGGATGGTAGAGTCTGACACACTAAGAGCATAGGAGATGGTAGAGTCTGACACACTAAGAGCATGGAGAATGGTAGAGTCTGACACACTAAGAGCATGGAGGATGGTAGAGTCTGACACACTAAGAGCAAAGGAGATGGTAGAGTCTGACACACTTGGAGCATGGAGGATGGTAGAGTCTGACACACTAAGAGCATAGGAGATGGTAGAGTCTGACACACTAAGAGCATAGGAGATGGTAGAGTCTGACACACTAAGAGCATAGGAGATGGTAGAGTCTGACACACTAAGGGCATAGGAGATGGTAGAGTCTGACACACTAAGAGCATCGAGGATGGTAGAGTCTGACACACTAAGAGCATGGAGGATGGTAGAGTCTGACACACTAAGAGCATGGAGGATGGTAGAGTCTGACACACTAAGAGCATGGGGATGGTAGAGTCTGACACACTAAGAGCATGGAGAATGGTAGAGTCTGACACACTAAGAGCACGGAGAATGGTCGAGTCTGACACACTAAGAGCATGGAGAATGGTAGAGTCTGACACACTAAGAGCATGGGAGATGGTAGAGTCTGACACACTTGGAACATGGAGGATGGTAGAGTCTGGGACACTTGGAGCATGGAGGATTGTAGAGTCTGGCACACTTGGAACATGGGAGATGGTAGAGTCTGACACACTTGGAACATGGAGGATGGTAGAGTCTGGCACACTTGGAACATGGAGGATGGTAGAGTCTGGCACACTTGGAACATGGAGGATGGTAGAGTTTGACACACTTGGAGCATGGAGGATGGTAGAGTCTGGCACACTTGGAGCATGGGAGATGGTAGAGTCTGGCACACTTGGAACATGGAGGATGGTAGAGTCTGGCACACTTGAAACATGGAGGATGGTAGAGTCTGGCACACTTGGAGCATGGGAGATGGTAGAGTCTGACACACTTGGAACATGAAGGATGGTAGAGTCTGGCACACTTGGAACATGGAGGATGGTAGAGTCTGGCACACTTGGAACATGGAGGATGGTAGAGTCTGACACACTTGGAGCATGGAGGATGGTAGAGTCTGGCACACTTGGAGCATGGGTGATGGTAGAGTCTGGCACACTTGGAACATGGAGGATGGTAGAGTCTGGCACACTCGGAGCATGAAAGATGGTAGAGTCTGGCACACTTGGAACATGGAGGATGGTAGAGTCTGGCACACTCGGAGCATGAAAGATGGTAGAGTCTAGCACACTTGGAGCATGGAGGATGGTAGAGTCTGGCACACTTGAAACATAGGAGAGGGTAGCGTCTGGCACACTTAGAGCATGGGGGATGGTAGAGTCTGGCACACTTGATACATAGGAGATGGTAGCGTCTGGCACACTTAGAGCATGGGGGATCGTAGAGTCTGGCACACTTGGAACATGGAGGATGGTAGAGTCTGGCACACTCAGAGCATGAAAGATGGTAGAGTCTAGCACACTTGGAGCATGGAGGATGGTAGAGTCTGGCACACTTGAAACATAGGAGAGGGTAGCGTCTGGCACACTTAGAGCATGGGGGATGGTAGAGTCTGGCACACTTGAAACATAGGAGATGGTAGCGTCTGGCACACTAAGAGCATGGAGGATGGTAGAGTCTGACACACTAAGAGCATGGGGGATGGTAGAGTCTGACACACTAAGAGCATGGGGGATGGTAGAGTCTGACACACTAAGAGCATGGGGATGGTAGAGTCTGACACACTAAGAGCATAGGAGATGGTAGAGTCTGACACACTAAGAGCATGGGGGATGGTAGAGTCTGACACACTAAGAGCATGGGGGATGGTAGAGTCTGACACACTAAGAGCATGGGGATGGTAGAGTCTGACACACTAAGAGCATGGGGGATGGTAGAGTCTGACACACTAAGAGCATGGAGGATGGTAGAGTCTGACACACTAAGAGCATGGAGGATGGTAGAGTCTGACACACTAAGAGCATGGGGGTTGGTAGAGTCTGACACACTAAGAGCATGGGGGATGGTAGAGTCTGACACACTAAGAGCATGGAGGATGGTAGAGTCTGGCACACTTGAAACATAGGAGATGGTAGCGTCTGGCACACTTAGAGCATGGGGGATGGTAGAGTCTGACACACTAAGAGCATAGGAGATGGTAGAGTCTGACACGCTAAGAGCATGGAGGATGGTAGAGTCTGATACACTAAGAGCATGGAGGATGGTAGAGTCTGACACACTAAGAGCATGGAGGATGGTAGAGTCTGACACACTAAGAGCATGGAGGATGGTAGAGTCTGACACACTAAGAGCATGGGGGATGGTAGAGTACTTAAGCTTCAAAAACGTCCTTTATGGAAATTACAGATGGGTAGTGTCGGGGTCGCCCCTAGTAGGTTATAAAGATGCATGGAAGCAGGGCATGAATGATACAGGCAATGATTTACGGAACACCACAGACTGCGTTGCACGAAGGGAGGAAATTAGGAAGGGAACAGGATGAAGGAGAACGCGATGGCAGTTTTTGAGCTGAGCTCTGAGAACAAGAACATTGAATTCTAGAATAAATTGAATAATAATATTATTAGAAGACATTTTGTTATTAAAAGTGATTAAAAAGCCCATAGTACATATTTACTTTAAAAAAAAAACTTAAAAATCTGATAGTTATGATTGGGGACAACTGAACTATTAATTGCTATTCTCAAGCGGTGCTTATATTTCCTAGCCACAAAGTACGGATATGAAAGGATTTAAGAAAACACGACGAAACACTGACAGACAAGCCAGCCTATAGTTAACACTGACAGACAAGCCAGCCTATAGTTAACACTGACAGACAAGCCGGCCTATAGTTCCTGAACACCCACAAACGTCGTTGGAACAAGATACGCAAAGTTACCTGTCCCAGGCGTACTCTGCCCATCTCTTGATGCGGGTCTGGAGTTGTTGTGGAACTTGTCTATGGTTCATGTAGAACTTGATTTGATCCATTCTGGAACACATGAATAAGTTCATCATGAGCTCTATATAAGGGTTACCTGGCAATGTTCAATCAACTCTTCTAATGTCTCAGTGCTGGAATACACGGTGGTCGAGTTGTTAGAGCACATACTTATAAGACAAATGACCAGTGATCAGTTCTTGGCAATGGCGGTTTATTTTAACATAAAGTGCGTTAGGTACGTTGCAGGTGTGTTTGGGAAGGAGCAAGCGGAGAGTCTGGCTGGACTAGACCCACTGAGGGTTGTACTGCAACTGCACAAGACAGAGCTGATCTCTCGCCTGTGAGACGAGGTGACCAGTAAAATGGAAGGTACTGACAACCCCTAACTGCAGGGGATGATGCAGCATGGAGTTTCTGTAGAGCTCTGTGAGCCACTCAAGACCAAAAGTTAACCAGGTGACAACGGGTAGCGTCGGTATGGACACTTTTCGCTGGCTGTTGGGGAGGCAGATGGAGTTAATGTGGCCTTGTCCTGGTGCTGGGATATCGAACCTTCTTTACCAGGATCAACCCAGACAGGGAAATAAGGATCGTTACTAGCAACATTGGCACGCGCGTGGGTGTTTGCGTGCGCGGGAGAATGTGTAGGCGTCTGTGTATGGGTGTGGATATACTATACATTTTTCTAGCATGTATACACACACAAACACACCCACCCACCCACACACACACTCACACATTGAAATAAGATCTCTGGTTAACGAAGACTGAGGACAAACATTTGAACACGCAAGACAAGCATATCACGTGACTATACTCTCGGACTCACCTGGCTTGAAAATCTCGTCTGGCGGCGTTCATGTTGCTGATGACGTCACCAACATTGCCAACAACGGCTGCGAACACAAACACCCCCACCAAGAAAGTGATGCCGGTGAAGATATACTCCTGCAGGTAGAAGATAGCCACTGGTCAGTGGAGGACAACATGTAGAAGATAGCCACTGGTCAGTGGAGGACAACATGTAGAAGATAGCCACTGGTCAGTGGAGGACAACATGTAGAAGATAGCCACTGGTCAGTGGAGGACAACAGACAGAGAATAGTCACTGGTCACTGGTGGACAACAGACAGAGAATAGCCACTGGTCAGTGGAGGACAACAGACAGATAATAGTCACTGATCTTTGGTGGACATTAAGTAGAGCATAGTCACTGGTCATTGGTGGACATTAAGTAGAGCATAGTCACTGGTCATTGGTGGACATTAGGTAAAGCATAGTCACTGGTCATTGGTGGTCATTAAGTAGAGCATAGTCACTGGTCATTGGTGGTCATTAAGTAGAGCATAGTCACTGGTCATTGGTGGTCATTAAGTAGAGCATAGTCACTGGTCATTGGTGGTCATTAAGTAGAGCATAGTCACTGGTCATTGGTGGGTTATAGACAAGAGATTATTATAGATAGAAAATGGGTAACTACCGATCAAGACACTACACAGCACAAGACACAACACAAGACACAGCACAAGACACAGCACAAGGCACAGCACAAGACACAACACAAGACACAGCACAAGACACAGCACAAGACACAGCACAAGACACAGCACAAGACACAGCACAAGACAAAGCACAAGACACAGCACAAGACACAGCACAAGACACAGCACAAGACACAGCACAAGACACAACACAAGACACAGCACAAGACACAGCACAAGACACAGCACAAGACACAGCACAAGACACAGCACAAGACACAACACAAGACACAGCACAAGACACAATACAAGACACAGCACAAGACACAGCACAAGACAAAGCACAAGACACAACACAAGAAACCACGATTAAACAGTATCAGACCAGACAGTGGATGGTGCATGAAGAAAAAATAGAGTTGACTGCAGTCTAGTTGGTAGTCAATCTGTTTCTACTCCCACATTTTGGTATTTCCCGCCCATGTTTGTCTCTACGTGACTGCTCTGTTGTGGCTGTGGGTTGGCATTCGTCTTTCTCATATATTCACCGGCAAAGCTGTTGGTCGGAACGTTGCCCTGTATCTGTTCGTGTATTTTCCCCTGTCCCTCACCTACCTTCCTAGTCATTATGTTCGGTCAGCAGTTCTCAACTTGTTTCGAGCTGACACCCCACTTTACAAAGTCACAGTGACCCAGTTTATAGAAACACAGTGACCCCAGTTTATAGAGACACAGTGACCCCAATTTATAGAGACACAGTGACCCCAGTTTATAGAGACACAGTGACCCAACTTATAGAGACACAGTGACCCAGTTTATAGAGACACAGTGACCCCAGTTTATAGAGACACAGTGACCCAGTTTATAGAGACACAGTGACCCCAGTTTATAGAGACACAGTGACCCCAGTTTATAGAGACACAGCGACCTCAGTTTATAGAGACACAGTGACCCCAATTTATAGAGACACAGTGACCCCAGTTTATATAGGCACAGTGACTGCAGTTTATAGAGGGACAGTGACTGCAATTTATGGAGGCACAGCCATCCCAATTTATAGATATACAGTTATTCCCCCCCCCCCTCCAGTTTATAGAGACACAGTGACCCAGTTTATAGAGGCAGGGTGATGCCAGTTCATAGAGGCACAGTGACCTGGGACCCAATTTTATAGAAACACAGTAACCTAGTGTATAGAGGCACAGATGCCTAGTTTATAAAGGCACAATGACGCGAGAACCCAGTTTATAAAGGCACGGTGACCCACGACAGACGTTTACAGAGATGCAGTGACCCGCAACCTCAGTTTATACAGTAAACGCCAGTTTACGAATGGACAGTGACACGCGACCCCAGTTCACAGAGATACAGTGACCTGCGACCCTAGTTTATAGAGATACAGTGACCTTAGTTCATAGAGGCACTGTAACCCCAGTTTACAGAGGCACGGTGACCCCAGTTTACAGAGGCACAGTGACCCCAGTTCACAGAGGCACAGTGACTCCAGTATACAGAGGCACTGTGACCCCAGTTTACAGAGGCACGGTGACCCCAGTTCACAGAGGCACTGTGACCCCAGTTTACAGAGGCACGGTGACCCCAGTTCACAGAGGCACGGTGACCCCAGTTTACAGAGGCACGGTGACCCCAGTTCACAGAGGCACGGTGACGCCAGTTTACAGAGGCACGGTGACCTCAGTTTACAGAGGCACGGTGACTTCAGTTTACACGGCACGGTGACCTCAGTTCACAGAGGCACGGTGACCCCAGTTTACAGAGGCACGGTGACCTCAGTTTACAGAGGCACGGTGACGCCAGTTTACAGAGGCACGGTGACCTCAGTTTACAGAGGCACGGTGACCTCAGTTTACAGAGGCACGGTGACCCCAGTTTACAGAGGCACGGTGACCCCAGTTTACAGAGGCACAGTGACCCCAATTTACAGAGGCACCGTGACTCCAGTTTACAGAGGCACAGTGACCCCAGTTTACAGAGGCACGGTGACCCCAATTTACAGAGGCACAGTAACCCCAATTTACATAGGCACGGTGACTCCAGTTTACAGCGGCACGGTGACCCCAGTTTACAGAGGCACGGTGACGCCAGTTTACAGAGGCACGGTGACCTCAGTTTACAGAGGCACGGTGACCTCAGTTTACAGAGGCACGGTGACCCCAGTTTACAGAGGCACGGTGACCCCAGTTTACAGAGGCACAGTGACCCCAATTTACAGAGGCATCGTGACTCCAGTTTACAGAGGCACAGTGACCCCAGTTTACAGAGGCACGGTGACCCCAATTTACAGAGGCACAGTAACCCCAATTTACATAGGCACGGTGACGCCAGTTTACAGCGGCACGGTGACCCCAGTTTACAGAGGCACAATGACTTCAGTTTACAGAGGCACAGTGACCCCAGTTTACAGAGGCACGGTGACCCCAGTTTACAGAGGCACAGTGACCCCAGTTTACAAAAGCACAGTGACCCCAGTTCACAGAGGTACACTGACCACAATTGACAGAGGCACCGTGACTCCAGTTTGCAGAGGCACCGTGACTCCAGTTTGCAGAGGCACAGTGACCCCAGTTTACAGAGGCACAGTGACCCCAATTTACAGAGGCACGGTGACCCCAGTTTACAGAGGCACAGTGAACCCTATTTACATAGGCACGGTGACTCCAGTTTAGAGCGGCACAGTGATCCCAGATTACAGAGGCACGGTGACCCCAATTTTCAGAAGAACGGTGACTTCAGTTTACAGGGGCACAGTGACTCTGGTTTACATAGGCGCAGTAACCCAAGACCCCAGTTTATAGATTCACAATGACCCCTGACTCTAGTTTATACAGGCACTGTGACCCGTAACTCCAGTTTACAGAGACACAGTGACATTCGACCCCAGTTTATAAAAGCACAGAGACCCCAGAGTATTAAGGCACATAGACCCCAGTTTACAGGGGCACAGTGACCCCGTTTTTAGAGTCACAGTGACATGCGACCTGAGTTTATAGAGATACAGTGACTCGCGATCCCAGTTTATAGAGATACAGTGACATTCGACCCCAGTTTATAGAGATACAGTGACATGCGACCTCAATTTTTAGAGATTCAGTGACTTGTGACCCCAGTTTACAGAAGTACAGTGACCCATGATCCCATTTATCAGAGATACAGTGACCCTCGATCCCAGTTTACAAAGGCACAGTGACCAGCGATCGTAGTTTATAAAGAAGCAATGACCCCAGTTTATCAGTTTATAGATGCACAGTGACCCCAGTCTATACAGGTATGGAGTTTATATACATAACAATCAGGACTTTTAATAGGTAAATGAAAAGCGTTAAAAATATTTTTTCTTCTGGTATAATATGATTGAAAATAATGTTAGAATATGACATATTTAATTCGATGATTAAAACTGTAATTGGGTACCATTACATTTTCGGTGAAGTAGTAAAAAAAAAAAAAAAAATACCAATCCCATATCATTGTCAATATTTACTGTTTTCTTGCTTTGGTTTTCAGTTGAAGAAAATCTGAAAATAACGCGCGACCCAGAGTTTGGGAAACTGTGCGTTAAATAATTTCATTTCAGGACAGGACAAGACCAGCCATTTAATGAACACACACATAGACGTAACAGACGTACAAACCAGGTCAGTGACTGGTGGCGCCCTCTCGCCGATTGTTGTCAATGTCATGGTCGACCAGAACATACACAGTATGTACTTTCTGTCCAATGAGAATCATACACATATACTTTCTGTCCAATTAGAAACAGACACACATACTTGCTTCTAATGAGAAACATACACAGTTACATTCTGTCCAATGAGAAACCTACACATATGCTTTATGTCCAATGAGAACCATACACAGATACTTTCTGTCCAATGAGAACAATACACATATACTTGTGTCTAGAAACAGACACATTTACTGTCTTTTCAATGAGAAAAGAGACAGAGACTTTCTGTCCAATGAGAAACACAAACACGCAGACTTTCTGTCCGATGAGAAACATACCTATTTCATTTCTGTCTAATGAGAACCATACATATAGATTTTCTTTCTAGTGAGAAACATACCCATATAATTTCTGCCTATTAAGAACCATCCATATAAATTTTTTGTTCTACGTAAAAGGTACACATAAACTTTTTGTCCAATGAGAAACGTACGCATAAACTTTCTGTCCAATGAGAAACATACCCATATAGTCTAATTTCTGTCCAGTGACAAACGTACATATAGACTTTCTGTCCAATGAGAAACATACCCATATAGTCTAATTTCTGTCCAGTGACAAACGTACATATAGACTTTCTGCCCAATGAGAAACCTACACATGAACTTTCTGTGCTATGAAAAACGTACACGTAGATGTTCTGTCCTATAAGAAATGTACACACAGACTTTCTGCCCAGTGAGAACTATACATAGACTTTCTCTCCAATAAGAAACGTACACATAGACTTTCTGTCCAATGAGAACTATACATAGACTTTCTCTCCAGTAAGAAACGTATACATAGACTTTCTCTCCAATAAGAAACGTACACATAGACTTTCTGTCCAATGAGAACTATACATAGACTTTCTCTCCAGTAAGAAACGTATACATAGACTTTCTCTCCAATAAGAAACGTATACATAGACTTTCTCTCCAATAAGAAACGTACACATAGACTTTCTCTCCAATAAGAAACGTACACACAGACTTTCTGTCCACTGAGAAACGTACACACATTCTTTCTGTAAAAAGGTTTCAAAATATATCAAGGCATATCAAGAGGTGATAATGACCTGCATGTATCAGTGTGGTGGTAGTTACATAAATGTGTCATTGTCAGGTCATAGTTATATAAATGTGTCATTGTCAGGCCATAGATACATAAATCTGCTCATGCCAGGCGACAGTTGCAGAGACTTTTTCACGCCCTGTATGATTTCTAAAACAGCGTTAACAACACTTTTGTTTCTCCCCAACAAGAAAATCATAATCAAAACTGGGAGCACATGCATCTTCCCTGTAGCAATATACAGATGTGAGTAGTGGACTATCTTCCATCTTCCCTGTAGCAATATACAGATGTGAGTAGTGGACTATCTTCCATCTTCCCTGTAGCCATATACGGATGTAAGTAGTGGACTATCTCCCATCTTCCCTGTAGCAATATACAGATGTGAGTAGTGGACTATCTCCCATCTTCCCTGTAGCAATATACAGATGTGAGTAGTGGACTATCTCCCATCTTCCCTGTAGCAATATACAGATGTGAGTAGTGGACTATCTTCCATCTTCCCTGTAGCAATATAGGGATGTAAGTAGTGGACTATCTCCCATCTTCCCTGTAGCAATATACAGATGTGAGTAGTGGACTATCTCCCATCTTCCCTGTAGCAATATACAGATGTGAGTAGTGGACTATCTCCCATCTTCCCTGTAGCAATATATGGATGTGAGTAGTGGACTATCTCCCATCTTCCCTGTAGCAATATACAGATGTGAGTAGTGGACTATCTCCCATCTTCCCTGTAGCAATATACAGATGTGAGTAGTGGACTATCTCCCATCTTCCCTGTAGCAATATATGGATGTGAGTAGTGGACTATCTCCCATCTTCCCTGTAGCAATATATGGATGTGAGTAGTGGACTATCTCCCATCTTCCCTTCCAATATATGGATGTAGTGGACTATCTCCCATCTTCCCTGTAGCAATATATGGATGTGAGTAGTGGACTATCTCCCATCTTCCCTGTAGCAATATATGGATGTGAGTAGTGGACTATCTCCCATCTTCCCTGTAGCAATATATGGATGTGAGTAGTGGACTATCTCCCATCTTCCCTGTAGCAATATATGGATGTAAGTAGTGGACTATCTCCCATCTTCCCTGTAGCAATATATGGATGTGAGTAGTGGACTATCTCCCATCTTCCCTGTAGCATATACAGATGTAGTGTGACTATCTCCCATCTTCCCTGTAGCAATATATGGATGTGAGTAGTGAGTCTCCCAGTGTAGACTAGTCTATCTCCCATCTTCCCTGTAGTAGCTATCTCCCATCTTCCCTGTATATG
>CAJHNH020001828.1:127500-142161 GCA_905116865.2 Candidula unifasciata | reverse complement strand
AGAAAAGAGACTAAGAAAAAATAAATAAATAAATAAATAAATAAAGAAAGAAAGAAAAGAAAAAAGAAAGATCAGGAAGAAAGAAAGAAAGGAAAGAAAGAGAAAGAAAGAAAAAGATACACGAAAAGAAAAGAAAGAAGAACACAGAACAATGTACACGGAAGACGCAGGTAAAAGGAAACCGCCCGCGTACGAAACCGAACCACATAACCTTCATCATCATCATCATCATCATCAGGTGCCTTGCCGACTGGCGTGGGCGATCATGCCCTCCACAATCTGCGATCTCCTGCAGCATGTACCATTTCGTTTGCTGACACACCATATATGCCAAGCAACGATAGACTGTCGAGCATCTTCTCTCGTTGTCTTCCTCTATCTCTCCTTCCACATATCTTTTCATACTTGGGTCACAACCATGTTCTATTTTCCCTCTTCTCATAACATGACCGAAAAATGATGACTGTCTCCTCCTGATGTCTGCGTGATAAGTTGTCTTCCGGCTCCCGCCTCTTTCAAAACCTCTTGGTTTCTCTTTTTTGACTGGTCCAAGTTATTCTCAGCAGTCTTCTGTAAAACCACATCTCCGGGGCATCCAAGAATTGTTTGCGCCTCTGCCATACCGAGTGTCAGAGGATTCACAGCCATATGTTAAAACTGGATGTATGTAGCAAGCAAGAATTCTTTTTCTAACTTCAGATGCGTCAAATGCGCACAGCAACCTCTAAGCCGCATCTGAGTGGTTGCCTACTCTGAAGCTCTAGGCTGAAAGAGACTGAGCTATATAAGATAATTCCGAAGCAGTGCAGTCAGTTAACTTTAAATATCATTGTTTGTAGCGTAAGTAGATCTTATTGTTTAGGATTAACGATTGTTTACCTGTAACAAGCTCGGCTCTTTGAAAACTCTTGCCAGTCGAGCGGAGCCATAGTGAATTCTTTCTAAGTGTAACACCGTTAGAGCTGGTTGCGGCACTGTAGCCACGTAGAAGTGTAGTCGTTTTGGTCACTAGGGTACCCAGTGACTGCGGGATGCATGTGGAGCCAATGAGATTTCTGTTGTTTTAACAAAAACTATTAGTACCAGGATTGAAACTCCATGATAATGTTCATCTCCTATACCTGTTGAAGAATGCATTTTAGTCACTTTGAAATTCCATATCTTTTCGCACTACGAACTAAATTTTAATTAACGTGATCATATTTAAATATTTTATCCACCCACCCACGCCTACTCCCCTTTTTTTAAGATAAAACTAGTCCGGGGTAATAACTTATTCAGTCCTAAACAGTCAATCAATTAATTTAAGTAGACATGTATGAGTCGGAACGAGAATAACACTTATAGGACTAAACTCCACAAGGAGCAAGTACAGCAGGGATTCTACCAGTCGTCAGTAGAAATTATCCTCGTCGACAGGGTTTCGGCCCACGATTCCTCCTACACTTTCGGAGGTAGGCCCAACTGAGTTAATGAAGCTCCAGGGCTGGTACCCTGCCTGCACGAGATTACCAGAATGGTTTTTTTCTTGCGGATTAGGGACAAGACGACTTGGTGGTTTCGTGCAAAAGGGTACTGTGAGATAAGAAGTCAGTTGCGGCAGCCTATGTAGAACAGGTCAGTGCGTGGGCCTGGACGACCGAGCGACAAGCTTACGTTTGGTTTAAACCGTACACAGTTGGACTTTTGTTGGTCGGTGGCAGAGGAAACACTGGCAGACAATTCGAGACGAAGATGGACTTACAAAGAATGAGAAACCCGTTTCCACTAGAGAACCCAGGACCAGCTCACCGAGGCCCTACCCTACGTTGTTTGCGTTGCGCCCAAGAGCAAGCTCGATGCCCTTTCGGGTTTGCCTCGCCCCAGTTTTTTTTTTAAGTGTTCGTTTCCGTTCATTACCGCGCAATACTAGTTTCTTTGACCACATTGTACAATGAAGTGCGAGGAACTGGGACCCTCGCGCTCCCACTTCGGGACGCGGCAAAGAGACAATTACCGTGTACGCCTCGTCTCTCCTCCGACCGCCTGCTACTTCTCGAGCTTGTAACGGTGATTTTAGTCCATACTCGACTAATAACGGAGACTGTCAACTTCAATCATGATGAGCTGTCGTTTCTCCGCAGAGTGGATGAAACTCTGTCGGGTCGCAGACCGTGATGTCCCTTTCCGGATTATTAACTCGGGGTACCGTTTTTCATGTCCTGGCAGGATCAACCGCCAGTAACCAGTCCCTCGCAGAGTCTAGCACAGATGGAGCGAATGCGTTTCGGTTGACCTTACCTTTTTGAATCTGCCCAGCCTTGAGGAAACGAATGCGGACGATTGTAGAACTGGCTCTAGCATAAGCCCTCATTCTAGCCTGCTCAACAACGGCTGCTAACTCTTTTAACACCTTGTTGTGTCGCCAGGCCTAGGGCTAACATTGTGTACAGTAACAATTAATATTCGAACATTTGACCATACAACACAACCAACCGTCTGGCTTACCATGTGAACAGAACGATGATATATGCACGTGGAAAGATGAGTAACAGTGCAGTGTAAGTTATGAGTTATGAGTTTGATTATACTCATAGCACTCCGGACACATCCATAAGAGCTCAGATTCCTCTCTTAAAATATTTATCAGCGTCGACAGTTAATAGTGCCTGTTCTATGTTGGTTAACAAGACACCGTGTGCGTCCCGTGTTCTTCTCATGCTTGGCTGTGCTGATCTTTACTCCTAATTCTCGTATTCTTAGCAGTTATGTGGACACGTTGCTTACAAAATCCTCAGAGCGTCCTGTCTATTTAAGGGCAAAGACAATGTCTGCGTGATCCATGGGTCGGCTATCTTCAATTAATGCAACACCTGCAAGTCTATCAGCTCTTTCATTACCAGAAACGCTTACATACCATGGCAGTATAAGTATAATAAGTTACATTAATACATTTTACGTCACTGCGAGATTTGATATATTTTTAAACCAGACTGATTGGTATAGACCAACTGGAACTCGAATAATAGTGCAGTCATAATCACGACGACCTTCTTTACTTCTCAAGACATTTTTTTTTGCCATATCAGGCTACGCTGACCTAAGAGACAGTTTCATTGTTAAAAATTCCGACTCAATGAGCATTCGAACGTACTACCATCACACAGACAGTCAAACAAATGGCTTCACAGTTGGATATACAAGTAAACAGGTAAACGGAGTTCCAGCATCAAGCGAACGGGTCGCCCCATAGTTAATCTGTTCAATAACCGACGAGAAAACTGCTCAAAATGCTCATCGTTGTCCATTGTAAAAAAACTGACAGACCGTAGTCTCGACAAATCCAACATCATACACATGATTTAATGCAAAAGGCAGCCGTCAGTAGTGCCTTTACAAACAGTCTAGCATTAGAAAGGCAAGGTAGTCCATCATCTATGGAAGCAGCAGGTTCAGCATGTCAAACGTTTCACACCGTTCTAATCGCCAATGGCACCCCCACTTCTGTGTCAAAATAATCTTGAGTTTTTAAATCTGCAGTTCATAGCACAAACCACGTTGGGTACAGTTGAAAAGTACTCCAAATGAAACCAGCAAGTCCCTCTGTCACTCAGCTATACACTTTGTCAAAATGGGGTTTCAGCGTGGGGGAGTGGTTTAACAACGGCCAACTATAGTCAGAAACAAATAACTTGCCACGACTGATAACAGTCAGCTTGTCTATCTGCCACACAGGACTTAAGTATACAAGTGAAACGAAAACAAATAACATATACCATTAAAAAACAAGGAAAATAAAACGTCGAAACCAACCAAGTTGCTTCTGTAAGTTTAAAAGGCGTTACAACTGTCCATAATTTCTCAGAGGTAGAAACATAAGAATACAGATTTCCCTGCAGGAATAACAGAGTGATCCCTTTGACATGCGAATCGTCAACGGCTCCGTTGGTGAGTACAATCAAAGGATTCGTGTCCAACTGAGAAACGCTGTGGGGGGAAAACAAATACACAAAATAAACTAAAAGCCACCAAAGTTCATTACTAAGATTGAAAAAGTAAAGGATTTCTTTCACGTCATTTGCACTTAGAGCTTTTAGTGATAGACGGTGATATATCTTTTTGTGTGTTGTTGTTTTTGTTATTGTTGACCACATGGCCTTCAGTGGTAGATGTCAGCATCTTGCCAACTTCCTTTTTCTCCTTAAGACATTACTTGGCTCTCAGGTCGACCCAGCCTTGATTGGGTACCGTATACAGTCCTGGAAGTAAAGGTTGCCGACGTTATGCTGACCACATCACCCACCAAGTGCCGTTTGGTCTATCAAATATAGGTCTATCCCTATATACCCAATACGCCTGACAGGCGTGGGAAAGGGACATTACCTTTTTAATTATTATTTTTTTTTTAAACTTATTTTTTTACCAGGTACTTATATTAGGTTGGATCAACCTGGGAGCCACGTCAAGTTATTAAAATCGGATTCGAAAGGCATGTGTTCCCTGCTGGTCTTGGGCGTCAGCTGTGGGTTTTTCTCGGACAGTATGAGTTATCTTGTCATGTTCATAGTGAAGGCTAATGGAGTTGTTTGGGAAGAACGGGCTGAAGATATCCACATTATAATGAATGTTAGTTACGTTATTTAGTGGGACGTGTTGAACATAGCATCTTTAAAGTCAATACCAGTGATGGTTAGAGGAAACAAGACTTTCAATACTGAAGTGATAGATAGGTAGACAGACAGACAAAACTACACATACACAGATACGGACATGCACATAGAGAGAGAAGGGAGAGAAAGAAGGACACATACACACATCGAAAAAAACTAGACAGAGAAAGGGATGGGGGTGTCGCACACAGCGAGAAGGACACACTCACACCTACACATACAAAGAGGGAGAAAGACATACACACTCAAAGAGACAAAAGAAAAAAAGACACAAACTCAGAGAAGGACACACCCTCACAGAAAGACAGAAAGGCATACAGAGAGAAAGAAACAGATAGAGAAAAGGGCGTACTTACACACAGAAGAACATACATACATAGAAAGGTATATATACACACACACACACACACACAGAGAGAGAGAGAGAGAGAGAGAGAGAGAGAGAGAGAGAGAGAGAGAGAGAGAAGAGAGGATATTACTTGTTGCAAACACCTCATCTTTTCTAATACTCGTATTTATTTCACTTACCTGAATACCAGACTGACTGTAAGTCCCGACAAACATTTATCCACGTCAGAGAAACAAGAACCCTGACTATAGTCGACCAGATCCAAGAAACTACCGGGTGGTAAGGTGAGGACGTTATCGTCATCCAAGGACACACTGCCATGGGCTGTCAAGCTGTGAGATCCAGTAATGACCTTGTTGTCACTGATTTGCAGGAACTCGTACGTCGTCATAGGTATTGTCTCCCCTTTAATTTGATAAGGCGTAAAAAGGGTAGGTAAATTAGTAAATCGACGGATAAATTGAAGATGACATCCAGGACTTAAAAATAAATATTATCATTGATCAGGGGCGCATAAGCCTGACAACCCAAGAGCCTTGAGCTTCTCCTCCCTGTATGTGACTATCTTAACGCATGGGCCAGCAAGGCGACTTGCTAATCTGTGTTTGTAAAGTCACTTTGCCATAAATAAAAATGTATGTGACCTTTACTTACTTTCTGTATAATATACAACCGATATTATATTTCCTATTCTCTCATGTGATTGTATGTGTGCGCGCGCGCGCGCGTGTGTGTGTGTGTGTGTGTCCGGGAGGGGGGGGGGGGGGGGGTGTGAACCACTGGTTAGGTACATAAATAATTTTCTTACTTTGATAAATAAAAAAACATTTTTTTTTTTTTGCACGAAAGAAACAAAAAAATGTACATGCATTAAAAAACCCTCAATTATTATGCCTTTTAAGGGAATGTGAGTATCTCACGCACTGCATGGATGTTAATGAAAATGCGAGATTTTCCCTTCCCTGTTCAAATATATAATTTTTGACAATCTGAAAACTTGTTACCAAATGTTGAACCTGCACTCGGAGAGTTCATATGCATGATGGTAACCAACTGTACAAGAGCATGTCTTTTTCAAGACTGAAA
Source organism: Candidula unifasciata (assembly GCA_905116865.2). Classification (NCBI taxonomy): domain Eukaryota; kingdom Metazoa; phylum Mollusca; class Gastropoda; order Stylommatophora; family Geomitridae; genus Candidula; species Candidula unifasciata. The sequence continues at coordinate 136,077 of CAJHNH020001828.1, read as the reverse complement.
CTTATACAAAATGTGCCTCGTAGCACAATGGAGCAGCATAGTTTGAACTGGTGTTTACTCGTGTGCATGGACAAGACATTCAGAAGATTTCAAGCTAATAATAAATCAATTCTGTGATATCCCGCATATGCTTTACATAATACGAAGTTCGTAGTAATTTTATACTGTACCATCTAATCTATGTTCATGTTTTAAACTAGTTTTACTGAAGTGCTAATAAAATACAATATGTTTAATATTATACACCATTTACATTTCTTTCAGTGAGTGGCTGTGATAGGGGCCCCAGCACATCGGTTTTGCCAAGTGGCCTTTAATGCATTTAAGAAGGCCCTGTCCCTTCCCACTTTTTTAAGGAAAGTCTGGAGCAACGACTCCATCCACTAACTGTAAGCTAGAGCTGAGCTTCCACTATTTAGAAGATACGCAAAAGTACTAAGTGTACCCTTAATCGTGCATACATTATATGTATATTTATTTATTTAGACATTGCAAGGAGATCTCCGTGGAGCGAAGTTGTCCTGGCTTTCGCCCCGAGCTCTGAAAGTTTTGAGTTCGTTTTACGGACACTTCGGTCAGTTCACGGGTGAATTTTGTTAGGAAATCCATGGATTCTCGCTGGAGCTACAGAGCTCATGCTTTGTGCAATGCTTTCAGCAGGGGGTTAGCTGTTGTGTGGAGAGAGGCCGAGCAATATGGGACAACACAAGGTGAACTGAAGTCGACTCTCTAGGCTTTTTTTTAAATACCTTTCTTATAAATTATGTAATGGATGGACAGTTGGTAGTTTAGTGAAAAATTATTTGGAAGCTGAGGAGTTGTAATTTTATAGACGAATGATAAGAATACACTGGACAGATTTAAAAAAAAAGTAATGAGGATGTCTTGAAAGAAACTGACTCACAAAGAGAAATGATTGCCTACATCAAAAAGAGACAAACTATATTCTTTGCTCATGTGATTAAAATAAGAAAAAAATTAATTGGAGTGCATGATGACGGTAAGAAATCTGGAGGTCAGGAGAGGCAGAGGGAGACTGAGAAAAAATTCTGGACAGTGTGATGTTATGGCATGAGGATCATCTGTGTCAAAATTGATTCAAAGTAAACGAGACAGAAGGTAGTGGACAGACATGACTACCAACGCCACACGGCATGGACTTGATAGAGAAGAAGAATATATAATATTATTTTCTTCCCATTCAGCACATAGTAATTATACTAAATTGATTAAACAATACTTAAGCTTCTGGGCGCACCCTTTCCGTCTTCAGAAAATTATAACGCGTCAAAGACCTCAATTATTTCTTTGCGACCTCCATATCACCATTAATTAAAATTCACAGAAATCAGAAAGGGCATACATGACTGTTATCTGTTACTATGGTTACTTATTAATTAACAAGGACATGTCTGCGTCGGCGGCTTAGGCGTTGGACACATTAGAACCGGCATTCTAAAAAACATTAATACAGTATTAAATTATTATTAGAAACAAAGATTTGTTCTAAAAAAAAAAAAAACACACAAAAAAACAATGGATCGACTTACTTGAATATTGGCACTTTTCTCCGTAATAGGAATCAGGACAGTCGCATGAGTACGGCTGGGAGCAGGTTCCGTTGTTTTGACAATAGTTCAAGGGGCACATTGCTGGGGAGGTACGTGTTCATTCACAATTATTATGTTTCTTTTAGTGCAGATTAAATAGGATTTATACAGTTAGTTAACTATGAAGACAACGACCCACTGTAGTTTGAAAAAAAATGTATTTGTAATTACAGTTTTGTAAACTTGGGTGTTTGAGGTATGACAGATTCCTCTCTCTCTCTCTCTCTCTCTCTCTCTCTCTCTCTCTCTCTCTCTTCTCTTTCTGTCTGTCTGTCTCTCTTTCTCAAACACGCATACACACATACATACATACACATAATCACACACGGTGTATACAGTCATACCTCGGTACAAGTACTAAATCTGTTCTTGATCCTTAGACGTTCACGAGACAGGACTCATACCAAACGAATTTTCCCATATTAATAAAAACTTAAAGTAAAGGACCTTTTTCCACGCCTTAAGGCGTATTGGGTACATAGGGCTAAACCTATATTTTATAGACCAAACGGCACTTTGGTAGGTAATACGGTCAGCATCACCCCTGTCGCTTTTACTTATCAGGATTGTACCTGGTACTGACTCAAGGCTTGAGCCAAGGCCATTTTTGAAAAAAAAAGTCCGGTCTATCTCAGGACCCGAACCCAAGATCTTCCGATCCACAGGCGATCGTTTAGCCGCTAGACCACCGCGGATCCAATAATTTAAAAAAAAAGGAAAATCCCATTGTTATTGGCATGTCATACATTTTATGTGGTTGTATAAAAAAAATGGGTATGCTGCCTACTATTATACATAAATTAGAAAACACAACTATTTAAAGACAATTTAACCCCACTTTACTTCCCGAAAAGAGCACAGATATAATAAGATGGCACCGGGCCGACATTCTCTATGTTGTCAAGACGACAGGAGGAGATGATGATTCAAGAGACGACGCTGAATCAGCAACACTCAAAAGACTACAAGAGCTTCACGTCAAAAGAGGCGTCGCCAAACATGTACACCACACAGGTAGCTAGAGAAGAATAGTAAACCAACACCGAACTGGTGTTATCAGTCGCCACAGGCTGGGTGACAAACTGAAGATGGGAGGTTCTGAGCTTTTTTGGACTTGTCCGACGTGCAGTGAAGATAATCTTTCGATAAACTAACAAATTGGGAAGGGAGGAGAAGCTGGTGTTATTGTTTAAAAGGAAAGCCCTTCCAGTAAAACTTCAAGAATCCTTTCTTTTTCATGGACCTGGTTAAACCACATCCAATTTGATTTTTACTAAAAGTCTGTCAAAAGTAATACTTCGTTTCAGGATTCTCCAAAGAATGTTTTGTCAATGTGACACTGACTGGTCATTCCAGACAGTGCAATTACGGCTTATTTAAGCTTTGTTGTGCTGATAACAGAGGCATTGCCATCTTTTTTGGGTCATTGCATCAAAAGAAGTGGGTGATTACAGATAGCGCGTGGTGTCGTGACTAATTTTGACTCATACAAGTTAACATTTCAAAGGTCGTATACGAAGCAACTGTGTTTGAGTCTAAACATGACGTGTACCAAGTGGAACGTACACCAAGGCGAAAGCATACCGAGATGCCAGTACATATAAAATGTACAATTGCATAATCCAATACCCTAGATAGAATGCATAAGATAACAAGGCATAAAAAGTAAAAAAAATAAATGCACGGACATATAAAACACAACTTACATGCAGTATCACACCGGTACAGCTCCATTCGAAAACAAGCCTGGTTTTCGCTGTCTTTGGGCTCAATTCTGATGACGTCAGTTAATATGGTCGGGTACAGCGATATACTGTTCAAAGATACGGTCTTGTTCTCTATAGCATTGATATTCTGAAAGAATTGCAAAAAATAATTTTAAAATGGCCCAAGTATGGCTTTGTTTCTGGGGGTGCGCAGTACGGACACATTTTTTAAGGCATAACTGTTTTCAACCCTATTGTGGTGGGTATCGTTGTGAATATATGTTGAGAACACCTTGTACTGACAGAGTAACTAACAATAATTACCTGGAAATGGATAAAAACAAAAGTAAAACATTACATACAGCAATGAGAAAGAGACAGACACAGTTCTTTGGTCACGTGATGAAAAAAGGAGCACTGGAAAATGGCATATGTACTGGATGGATTACTTGTAGAATTAGGTAGAAGAGGCAGAGGCAGACCAAGAGAGTTGATGATGGACGAACTGAGACAGTGGCATGAAGGAATATCATCAGTTTATGAAGACCGAGATATGTGGATGTCACATATCACTCCTGTCGCGTGTCTGATTTAAGGATTTCTACTTAAGAACCAACAGCACTCTGAAATAATTATGTTGAGTCGTTGGCTCGTATTGGTCTAAGGGATGCCCCGTGGCCAATATACGCTCAACTTATTTCAGGAGTAGGGCAACTCAAGTTTAGGCACTACAAAATATAAGAATATTCCTAGGCACACTTGGCTGGACACCCCCACTACTATAAAAAGATAGCCCCCAGGTAATGATAGTTTACTATCATAACCATGTTAACACAGTTAACACTTATTACTCACACAAACATCAAAGCATGACAGTTAGAATGGTGAAAAAGGGACACCCAAGTCAGCTATGAAAATTTATGCATGTAATCAGTACAATATATACATAAAATAGTGAATAGGTAAACCAGATCTCAGTTGATGGAGCTTAGTACACAATGAAACGACCCAGATATTGAAGCAGCCAGATTGCCTTGAGGTGTACATGAGTTCATCACTGGAATCTCGCGGAGCTGTGGGAAAAGAGCATGATGGTAATTCATAGATCACTTAACCCAGTTCGTAGATCGATGCTCCCCTCAGTCCATAGTGATTCGACTGTAGTTGACTCAGATATCTTTGCCTCTAGTTGATCTGGTACCAGTTGCTTTCCTCACCATCGAGGACACAGAAACTGCATAGGGACTCAACAAGTCTCTCTCACAGGTCAGGTCACAAAAACTGTCTCAAAGCCAAACCAAGCTCTTGAAGACTGGTTCACTAGATGAATGACACAACGTCTGCAAATGTTCACTCGTCCTGGAGCTCACAAACACGCTTTTCCCATGTTGAGGAAGTGGCATACAGGCAGGACATGGTTATGCTTGGTGCATAGAATGGTATGGGTTGGTGGTTGTTGGCTGGACTGTGATTCGTCTGCCTGATCTCTACAGAGATCTCATCCTAAGCTTAGGAAATCTTCCAAGCTAGAACTGGAACTATGAATGCGCCAAATTCTACTAAGACTGGATACACGTCTTGACACTTTGGGATCAGGCGAAAGAATGGCGTTCTCAAATTCAAACCCGCGTCATTATGAAAGAAGTTCCTTGTATTCATGAACGAGGAGTAAACCGGTTTCCAGGAATTTTAAAATAAACTACTAGAATTACCCAATCTACAGTTGCAAGTTTGAAAATGAAGATATATCAAAGCAACTAGAGGGTCCAGAAATTACTATTTTACCAGATAAAGGTATAGATCAATATAAGGGACTATATACCTTTCCAGACGGGTCTAAGTTTGAAATCTTGCTGAGCGCGAGGGATATCAAGTCCCGACTCGCCCACTGTGTATGGTGGCCGTTCAACTCATGACAGTGGAGATGCATGAACGCCTACGCTAGCTGGCAAGGTACTTAATGATGATGACGATTGTCACATATGTGTATGCGTGTGTGTGTGTGTACGTGCCTGTGTGCGTGTGTATGTGTGTGTGTGTGTGTGTTCTGGTATTCTTCCTTTTTTTTTTAAAGCAAAAAAAAAAAAAAAAAAAAAACCTGGGCCTCAGGATTAATTGTAAGCCTAGGACTTAAACATTACATTCCGAAGGCTTCAGAAGATTAACTGATGCTGACCATATCACCCATAGAGTGCCGTCATTTACTTAACTTACAGAAAAAAATTGGCTGCATGCTTGGACATTATAAATTACATTCTTAGAGACCCAGATGAATGTTTTTACGGTGTGAATTAAATATGCTTCGTCATTATCATATTGTGCCGTTATACCTCTACACAAGCCTTGCAGTCTAGTCCTCCATTTCTGTCCAATCCTATACAATCCCCAAAGATGAAATCCAGTCCAGACCCTTGACTTTCCCAACAACGTTCGTCTTATGGTTTCATTTGGGGGGCCTTTGTTTATCCCCTCTCCAATCAATTTATTTCTCACTCCAGTGCCTGTTTGATGGTTCTCTGTCTGTTTCTCCCCATGAAGTGCAGAGCAAATTGCAATCTTCTGTTTCTTATAACTGATGACAGAAACGGTTGTCCAGACATGTTTTTTTTTTTTTTTTGTTGTTTTTTAATGTTTCTGAATTTATCCTAGTTCAGGTTTATCAGTTTTCTAATGCGGGGATAAAATATTGCATTATCTTCTTCTTCTTTCGTTCGCCTGAAATAAGCTGTCTATATCAGCAATTTTGTCTCTTGTATAAATTTCACTGTTGTTGTTAATTCATTCAGTGGTCCATAGAGTTTACGTTCCACTGTTGTTCTTTCTGGCCAAAAGGTTTTTCTTAATGAGTCAAATTCGGTGCAGTCTTGCAGTACATGCTCTGCTGTCTGGGGGCACCTTTCCACAGGTGCACAGGGCTGATACACCTATCATGAATTTTGTGTACATGTGGTTACGTAATCGGTTGTGCCCTGTTCTGAGGCGGAGTATAATATCTTGTTCTGATCTGTCCATAACAAAACAGTCGTCTTGTGCTGGGGCTGGTGGTTTCCTGATTGATTTTATGATTCTTTTTTTTTTCTGTGGTATGTGACTGGTACATCCGGCAGCACTTTTGTCGCACTTTCTCCTGCCAGTTGATCAGCTTTCTCATTTCCAGGCACTCCACAATATGATGGTATCCACCTTCGCTGAAGGCTAAGTTGTGTCAGAAGTGTTTGCAATTCTGATAGTTTCCTAGACTGGAGTGCTTCAAGTACTGATTTTGCATCTGTTAGCATTACTACATACTGTGAGCCAAGATTGGTATTTAGCAGTTTCTTTGTTGCTATCTTGATAGCCTGAGTTTCTGCATCATAGTTATATATTGCATTATGATACATTAAGAAACTCTTGATTTTTCGATTCCTTGAAACTCCTGTTAACTATTTTCATATTGCATTATGATACATTATGAAATAGTTAACAGGAATTTCAAGGAATCGAAAAATCAAGAGTTTCTGCTTTAACAAATTCGACTGAACCCAAGATTACTAAAAATAAATTTCTGCAGTGACCAAAACTGTGATCATGTTAACCGAGTGTTCCTCCTAAGTGAAGACCTGTTCAAGCAGTTTAATTACATATTGAGGCGACTGAAAAAGTACTATACAAAGTTTTTTCATCTGCTTTTGAATGTCCCCACTGTTTAATATACAGGCAGTCGCAGTCGTGCGGTGTCCAGAGGCTAGCCTACGGTTAAAAAGAGCTGGCTTTCTATAGTTCTTTTCAAAAGACTTGACCAACTTTAACAATAAGTAAGTCACGAACTTTTTGGTGTAAGTTAGTTAGAGTTTAGTATGAAACCTGTTGAAAATTTCCTTCTTGTAAGGAATTCTGTTATTGTAAAAAAAAGCATTTAGTTTTTTGCGCTACATGGAGAGAAAAAACAAAACATTCACAGATTTACAGCAAACGGTCAGCATTACTTAATTGAGTTGTTATTGTTGTTATTGATCCAGCGGCATATGAGCTTTCGCCCTTTGGCCCAATGTCATGTAGTGGAATTTACATGTTTTCACAAGCTGTTCTTTTCCTCCGTACAAGGTGTTCCACTTGTCTGGTCTCGGAGGGGGTAGCATTCTTCTTGTCTCGTTGTGTTTTAGGCACTAAAAGAGATGATGGTCAACAGTTCCGAAGGGGTAGTTACATAGCTGGCATTCTTGGGAGTGTTGTGGCTGTATTCTGTTTAGGTGTTCATTGAGTGGAGTATGTTGTGTTCTGAGTCTGAAGATGGTGGCCTGGTCCCTTCTTGTTAAATGGTTAATGCTGTCATTAGGATCAGGGCTAGCCATGTGTCTATAAACCTCTCTTCCAGTATCTCCCATGGCCCATCTGTTCAGCCAAGTCTCTTTGTTTATAGCTTTTATAATTGTGTTTTTGCTGTCTGTAGGTTTGTCGCTGTAGGTGATTGTTCTTGTGTTTTCCTTTCTTTGCCAGTCTGTCAGCTCTGTCATTACCTAGTGTGCCGGAGTGGCCTGGAATCCACTGCATCACTATTATGATGTTCTATGAAGTAATGAGCTGATCAGCATCTAGAATTATCTTAGCTATGTCAGTTCTGCAGTGTTCACTGCCCTCCAGAGCTTGAAGAGCAAACAGTGAATCGGTGAAGATGGCAATACTTTAGGCCTTTGAAGGATAAACATCCATTACAGTCTTTAGGTGGTATACTGCTGTTTTCAGTGCGTTTATTTCAGCTTTATAATTTGAGCAGAATTTCCCGCATGCATCAAATATCTCTTTAATAGATCCATCAGGGTAACCTATGTAGATTCACATACAGGAAGTCGCAGTTGTGCGGTGTCCAGAGGCTAGCATACGGGTAAAATGATCTGGCTTTTTATAGTCCTTTCCAGAAGTCTTGACCAACTTTAAAAATACGTAGGTCGCGAACCTTTCGGTGTAAGTTAGTTAGAGTTTAGTATGAAACATGTTGACAATATCGTTCTTGTAAGGCATTCTGTTAATGTAAAAAAAACAAAAAAAACATTTAGTTTCTGCGCTACGTGGAGAAAAAAAAAAACAGACACGGGTTCACAGCAAACGGTCAGCATTGCTTAACTGAGTAACGTGAACTTGTCGACTCATCAGATTGCAGGCGCTTCAATGGAGTATCTCTCTCAGGTGGTGATCTCTAGGCTTAGTTCCCCCCAACCCCCTTCCCCCAATACCTACCCTGTTGTCGCTGTTTTGTTGTTTGGGTGGCAGGCTATCAAAATAAT
>CAJHNH020001828.1:97500-122500 GCA_905116865.2 Candidula unifasciata | reverse complement strand
TAAGTACTCGAAGAATATGAAATTGGTAACCTCTAGCCACTGTGCCACACATAACCCTCATTGTACTGACATACTTATTACCTTCAGGCTCACCTTTTTTGAATAAATGCAGTTAAAGTGATAGCTGCTTGCGATCGAAAGAGTTAAAGAGACAGGACGTATATTCATTCAGGCCTGAAATAATGATGTATTACACCCATTTCATAATTAGTTATACTATACTGATTATAGGGAGGTAATTTAATGCTTGTTTCACGACGATAGAAGCGACATTTTTTAAACTAGCTATATTTTGCCGCCTTTGAATGTTTCCCTCCATACACAGCTGCAGATCTTGTACATGCCTAAATACTGCCATATATATATGTGCGTACGTGTGTGTACATATACACATATACTTACTTGTAAAAGAAAGTTAAGACTTTAATTTTTTTTTACCAACTCCCGTAGTATGTGTCTGATTGCAACAACATTGTCTAATTTTTTAATGTCTTAGTAGGAAATGCGTTTTGATGAAATTTGCGTTTTAAACACACGCGAAGGGACACTCCCTGTGGTTTAATTTGAAAAAAAGGAAAGAAGAGGTGGGTGGGGGGGGGGGGGGGGGAAACACAGTTTAGTAACAAATGCGGTCTTGGCATTAATCACAGCCACGACGGGCTCCGGTCGTGTCACAGCTCAACAGCGGCTACTGAGTCTACTAAATTTTAGATTACCGCTTTAGGGAGATTATTCCAAGCATTGTGTGTTAATGTTTAGACTGTAACAGATCAAAACGTGGACTTGGCAGGTTTTGGATATGGCTTTCAAACATGTCCATGTATGCTCAATAGTATTATTAGTTAGTTAGTTAGTCTTTCCTCTTGTGTCGAGTGCGGCACATAGGGCAGAGGTCATGACTCTCCATGCATGGCGGTTCGTTGCAATCTGTTGTAGGTCTTGGATGTTTGAGTGGCCCACGAGCGAGCCTTCCCTGATGATAGTTCTACGTAGGGTTTCCCTTGGTCTTCCACGAGATCTTTTCCCCTGTGGTGTCCAAATGAGGGCTTGGTAAGGAAGTCTTGATTTATCCATTCTAAGGGCGTGGCCGACATAGTTCCAGCGGTATTATGGTCAGGTGAAATTGCTAGCCATGGACGAAGAACATCAATATTCTACTGCAAGATAGATGAAGTGGTACTCGTACTTGATGAGGGGCTGTGTTGACGTGCATAAAAGTACAGTCTTGTCCGTGAGTATGGATACATGGTACAACGTGTGGTATCAGGACATTGTACTGCTGCGAAGTTATATTTGTACCAGCTGTGTTGTAGAATTCTCTTTCTTTCCTCTCCATATGATAATGCTGCCCCAAACACAGTTCAAAGCCTCAAAGATTCACTTATGAGCATATTGCTAATGTGCACCTCTGTACATCCTGATTCTGCCACGATGCATTCCCATCATGCATCTCAACTCATCTGAGAAAATGACAGACTGACATCATCTTTGACGCCATCTGACGTACATATTTGTCCACTCAGGTCTTTTCTGGACGTGAGATGGCTGAAATCTAGGGTGTCGGACAGGTCGGGGTGTACGTGTTTCCTTTCCTCACACAGAGAAAAAAGTGTTCAGAGAAAAGTGTCTTATTATTTGGTAGAGCGTTTTTATGTCCTTTGAGCAGATTATAAATAGTTCCTTGAAGGAACTACTCCAATAAATCTGTCTTGTTTTCCCCATATTTTTATTTTATTTTGAAAGGTCTTGTGACGCCATTTGGCCGGAAATATTGTTGCAAGCGACAGATTGCTTATCATGTGACATGCAATGTCAGAGCAACACTTGGCTTTTCTATTTTTTTAAAAAAAAAGCCCATAATAGGATTTCTTTCGGCGTCTGTGCGTCACGGCATGATGGTAACACAGCAGGTAATTCGAATTGTGAATTTCGCGTCAGGATCCAATCTTCCCAAAAAGGAAAGTGAAAATTTCACGCTTATTAATAGGTCAAAACAAAAGAAAAAAAAAATGCATATTGAACAGTGTAAACATATTCTGGGAGCTAAATGAAATGTGAATCCTGTCCACGACTTTATAAACTTTAAGGAAGTAATATGTGAAAATATATCGAATTTAAGTTAGCTGTTTTCTAAATATAAGCTTTTACAAGAGAGAGTGTATATATATATATATATATATATATATATATATATATATATATATATATATATATATATATATATATATATATATATATACAGGGGGAGAGTCGGGGAGGAGAGAGGGAGTTGAGTTTATGTGCGTTCCGACGTTTGGTCAGTAAGTGAATAAAATTTCAAAACACATAGTTTGAAATAAAAACACTTACGCTGTGCTTTTGAAGTAGCGAAGAGAATAATAACAAGCAACAAAAGTATTCTTGACAGCGTTAAAAGGGCTGCTGTTGCCTCCATGTTCCCATGCGACTTCATTTAGGAGGTAGTTTCCGTCGCTGTTGACGGCAGACTTGGTACTGTAAAATGTAAAATTATATATATATATATATATATATATATATATATATATATATATATATATATATATCCTATTACAGAATATAAAAACACGGATGAAGAAGCAGTTCTGGAATTTTGAAGAAGGTACGGAAAGAAAATGGTCTGTAAAGATATTATAGTCTCCTATGGGTTGCTGGGTCCATTTAGAGGAAGCGAAGAAAAGACCCACTGCCCTATGACAAGCATGTCCTAAGAGTCGAATATTTAGGGCTGTTTTCAAGTAATAGTGCATCTGCATGGAAGTCTAGTATTCAGATTATACGCCCGTCTTACCTTTCCTTTAGGCCTTGAGTACAGGTTAGAATCCTTCGTCACTCCCCGTTGCATCACTCTCACTATTTGCTCCTCCGAATTGTACACGCTATGCTACAAGACCCAACCAAGTCTGCCTTATTATTCATCAGTCTTCTGAGCCAGTTACAATCACGATGTGTGTGTGTGTGTGTGTGTGTGTGTGTGTGTGTCGGGTTCTTTAACCATCGGAAAGCTGCAGTGACCGCCTCCACTTCCATTCTTAAGCAGGATGTTGTGGTATCATATGCTCTCTCCTACCTCAAACGTCGACCATTAACTTTTGTTAAGAAACCCCAAGCACTTCTTCTGCCTCTTGACACTGAACCGTTTGTGTAAATGATCAAATCCTCTAAGCGAGCATTATCTTGAATTATTTGCTGAATTTCCACCTGTGTGGCACCTTATGGCCAGTCTCTGCATTCCCAGCTCAGTGTGATTATGACCCTACACAAGTCTGACTGTTCGGGTGGCACTTTGACCAACTCCTCTCCTCGCCTAATGTTCTCAAGGATGCAAACCTGTCTGATTGTGTCTTCTGCCTGAGCTATCCATGACTTCACTCTTAGCAGGCTCTGACCCTTAACTGCGCCCAGAGCTTTATGCAAAGGGTGGTCTGTGTCTGCAGCTACCCTGATATATGACTTCTCCTGCAGTTTCTTGTGCCTACCTGCGACAGTCTGCAAACCACGATGTATCGCATAAACACCACTGGGGTGTCTCTGGTGCAACCCAGAATGACTCGCATAGCTGCGTTCTGTATGCGCTCTAGTTTGTCCATCTGACTCTTGGAGACGGTAAGCAGTCCTAGGCTATAATCAACCACTGACAGGATCAGATGCTAGTATAGTGTGAGAAGCATCCTCTCCTTTATGTCAAAGCATGCTGAGGAAGATTAGGACAGACATGCTTCTTGCAGAGTAGCATGCCTAGCTGCGGAGGACACGGGGAAGGAGTATTGTCTGGATTTTTTCACGGGGAAATGCCAGTGTGTTGGGAAATAAACAAACTGGCAGACTGGCTGGCTCTGCACAACTTGGTGGAATACTGATGCATGATAAGGCAGACGTGGTAGGTGCCTTGTAGGAGAGTGTACAGTTTGTAGGAGCAGATGGATCACCACAGTCTGGTGAGATTGATGCAGGGGGGAGTGACGAGAGGTTCTGGCAGATGCTCGAGACTCAGAGGAAAGGCAAGACGGACGTTTAATCAGAATACTACTGGCACTATTTTTATCGGAATTCTTTACTGGTTGCTGAAGAAGGGACAGAGCACTTTTGGGAATGCACCGAGTACTGTGATGTCGGTTTTTGAATCAAATCAAATTAAATCATCAGTCTTCCACAAAGTTGGGCAGAGCCAGCCGATCCTTCCGTCTGTTCATTTCCCACAACACTGGCATGACCCGAAGAAAAGATCTAGACAATGTTTCTCACCTTTTCTCAACTAAGAGAAGATGTGGTATAGTTTAGCGTCATGAACTACCCCTTTCAGCCGATATGCCATATCTATGGCTAGACCATATCTACGCCCCGGCTATATTCAGGGCCCCCAGCAAAAGACAGTGGGACTTTGAATAACGAAAAACTGCATCCAAGAAGAGTACGGCTGTATAAAAATAATGTTGTTTTAAGTGCAAAGTAGGCGAAATTCGTTATCGTAAAAACACTAACTTAAGATACTGAAATGTATCTACAGATTCTTTTTCTTCTTCAGCATTCGAACTCTTGAGGTCCATTGTTGCAGATATCGCCCGACCCCGGTCATCTCCGTTATTTATCCTCTCTTGGAACGCCAAGTGTTTGCACATCTGCCTGTATTTTATCTCTCCGTCGTTTTCTTTGTCTATGACAATTCGTCTCCCTTGTGTACACAACTGTTATCTCTCTTGCCATCTGCTATTCTCTCACTATGCCCTAGCCCTTTCAGTATATTAGCTCTAAGATACCAGTGATCAATGGTGATTTAAACAGATTGTGAATTCCGTTGTTCCTGTTTCCTCTCTATTCCATCTTCACACATTGGAGCATTAATTTGAATTAGCTATTCTTATTGTCTGGTTAATGCTAAAGCTTACAATTCCTGACTAATTTGAGACTAATCTCTCTGTCACAACACTAGTCATTCTTTTGTACGATGTAATTTTTCGTTATTTTGAAACCCCACCCTGTCTCTAGCCAGGTGCCGCATTATAGCCCGGCCACAAATATGACCTAATGTCCGAACGCTGTTTCCGGGACCTCTCCACGGGGGATCCTTATCCACATGGTGGCACTTTGTGTTATAGGGTGTTTATCGCTTGTGTGATGTCCTAGTGGGGTAAAATGTTCTACTATTTCTATGAGACTAATCAGTAAAGTACGTTAGGAGCACATCTATCAAAGAGACAGTTCAACTCACATCATAATACTATGGCATGTTTTCTATCTAAATTAAAACGCAACATTTTCATGAAGGTATTTTAAATATTCATATATTGTTCAGCTTGGACAATTAATAAACAAGCCGAAAAATATCTTGAATCCTTGTAGATGAGATTTTACAGAAAAATCTTTAGAATTCATTGCATCGCTGAGAAGAAGAGCATCCTAGATGTTTTAAAAGAGGCAAGTGCTCAAAGACAACTTATCACAAACATCAGAAAGAGACAGTCGTCATGAATTGGTCATGTTATGAGAAGAGAGTGCTGGAACATGCTGTTACTACTGGAACGATTTATAGAAAGAGAAGAGAGAGAGAGAGAGAGAGAGAGAGAGAGAGAGAGAGAGAGAGAGAGAGAGAGAAGAAGAAGAAGACAGCGCGACAAGATTCTTGACGGCCTTCTGTTATGGCATGGAAGGGTGTAGCTCACGAACTGATACAAGCAGTGCGGATGGCAGATTGTGGACAGGCGTGGTCGCCCACGCTAGTCGGCAAGGCACGTAATGATGATATATATGTGTGAGTGTGCATGTTTGTGTGTGTGTTTGTTATAATTAATTATAGTAAATTTTAGAAGAAGAACACAGCAATACATTTGGAATGTATTCACTGCATTGTTTCTATTCCTAATTATTGCATATTAAACACGTTGTGTCATCTTTAGCTGCTTGACTTCTAGTCCAATTAAAAACGAAATGAAAAAGAGAACAAGTCGCACAGACACCTAATATACACATCCACTCACTTCGCCACCCAGACCAACACTGCAACGGGCAAATCTCTGCATGTTACCTGTCTATCTTATGCTTATATACATCCTGGAGAAAGGTACTATATCTCACGAAGAAACCAGGCCTTCGACGATGTTATGTGACAATTCACTCCCACTGAACAGGCGATTTATTGAAGTAAAAGTATGTCACAAATCAGGGCTGGATTAGACAGCTTGGTAAGTGTCGTTAAATTTTATTGCAAGACGCATAGATAGGGAATGACGTGTATCCATGAGCTCACCTATCCTTAGAGATATGATTTTTGAATACCGTTGGGTACCAGTGTTTTGCGTTATATTTTTAATACCTTCTCCTGCCTGCTCCCCACCGCCCCCTGAAAAAAAAACTAAATTGAACACGGAACTAAACACAGTCTAATTCACATAAAAAACTACTTATAACGGAATGTTCACAATAAAGCGATTATACTTGGCAAACTATGTTATACTGAAGCTGATGTCTTGATAGTAGTCAGCAGAAACTTCATATAATGATGTATACAGTTGTAGAAAGTCAAATAAAAAGTGGACCACAGCTTTAAAGAAAGACCATACAATAGTCTCTCTCACATACACACATATACAGTATAGAACTGGCACTATTAGCCATCGGACGCTGGGGCTCATACTGAGGAAAGGATCTATGAACCTATGGACATGTCTGGAGTGCAATGATGATAATTCAACTAACTAACTAAATAACTAACTAACTAACTAACTAACTAACTAACTAACTAACTAACTAACTAACTAACTAACTAACTAACTAACTAACTAACTAACTAACTAACTAACTAACTAACTAACTAACTAACTAACTAACTAACTAACTAACTAACTAACTAACTAACTAACTAACACACACGCACACACAAGCGGCGCCAGATAAAGAACAATGTTTTTCATACTCTATTAGAAAAATTAATGTTCCCTGTTTTAGTATCACCTGGGTCTGCTCAGTGTCACATTACCATTTGTAGAGAATCGAGCTCATGCAGATTTAGGCGATTATGGGTTTGTACAGAGGAAGCACCAATTTTAACATTACATCAGATACTTGTATTGCGGTCCATATGTTAAAAGACACACAAGGACAAGATGCCCGGGAATTTTGACCCGGGAACACTTACTAAATGCAGCTTTGGGGAAGAAGGGAAGAAACTGAGGACGCTGGGAAAAAAACAACATACTTTTGAATTGGACATGCAGAAAATACCATACATTTTTGTAGGATTGAAAAGAAAGTTCATAGAGAGAAAGATGCCATCAAACTAGTGATCACGTGAAGAGCTCCTATTTGTTTTTAATCTTATGTGTCGGGAATTGATATGTGGTGTTACCTAGGCATTAGTGCAAGAGCTGATCAAGCAACTCACACTCAGGCGAGGTGATTGTATAAACATACGACTCTGTGGTGAGATGTAATGAGAAAACGGGGACTTCGTTGCAAAGATAAATGGGCATTGCCTAATATAACAACCTTTAAACTTCGCAGGGTAAGAGCGTACCCTATTGTATGGAATACTTAAACTTCGCAGGGTAAGAGCGTACCCTATTGCATGGAATACTTAAACTTCGCAGGGTAAGAGCGTACCCTATTGTATGGAATACTTAAACTTCGCAGTGTAAGAGCGTACCCTATTGTATGGAATACTTAAACTTCGCAGTGTAAGAGCGTACCCTATTGTATGGAATACTTAAACTTCGCAGTGTAAGAGCGTACCCTATTGTATGGAGTACTTACTTGCTAACAGCTAAGGACACAAAGAAGAACCCACTTGTCTGTGCTGATACTAGGCACCAATCAGGTTTTTTCCCTATCCTTTATAGTTTATCACAGGAGGCTTATTTATATATATAAATGTGTGTGTGTGTATGTGTGTATGTGCGTGAATGTGTGTGTGTAGGGGAGGGGGCGGTGTGGAGATTTAGTGCATAACAAAGATTAGATAGTAAAAACTATTGCATATGTCATTATTAGCATATCCAGGTAAGCAGTATCAACAGTTTATAATATTTTTATAGCATCGTTATTGCCGGGTACGAAGGGAGACACTGGTGTGTCCCCTACAGCATACCTCAGCTAAAATTCCACACTGAACTATTGTTAAAGTCACATACACTCAAGTTAGAGATAAGCAGAGCTTGGTAGAGTGCAGCAGCTTGAGTGATTTAGTGAGAAGAGTAAATAAACTCATATCCAAACAATAAAATATATGGGTATTAAAAACAGAAGATTACGTTGAGAAAAAAAAAAACACAATTCGGTCGTTGAATTCAAAGTAAATCAACGGCCTACTGTTCGCGTTTTACGTATGGTTACTGAGTGACGCCATGTCAGTAACATATACGGATGTGTGTATTGTGTGGGTAGGCACAGCTCTAGTACACGTGTCCCTTATGTTCTCACAAACTCTCTCATTTTCTGTGTCCCCCCCCCCCCTCTCCCCCCTCTCTCTCTCTCTCTCTCTCTCTCCTCTATATATATATATATATATATATATATATATATATATACACACATATATATAAGGATGAGTGGTCTCAATGTTTGGTGTCCACCTCGACTGCTGGAGATCCTGTGTTCAAGCCCTGGACATGGACTTCTCGTTAATTTCACCTGGTCTCTAGGTGGTAGGATCAGACTCCCGTGCGTGTTCTTGAGCAGTTGGAAATCGAAAAGAGTAGCCTAACGTCGCTGCCCGGGCACAAAATTTGGTGTTAAAAATCTACGAAAGTATTTCAGGATCCCCGATAGTGCAACGGAGTTCGTGCACTGCCAGGATAATTATCACTTAGACTTGAGTTAGAAGTAGAACGGAGTACTTATGGTTTACATCCGTGTGCTATGATGTTGATCCCTTGAATAAATATACACGTAAACACACACACACACACACACACACACACACACACACACACACACACACACACACACACACACACACACACACACACACACACACACACACACACACACACACACACACACACACACACACACACACACACACCACACACACACACACACACACACACACACACACACACACACACACACACACACACACACACACACACACACACACACACACACACACACACACACACACACACACACACACACACACACACACACACACACACACACACACACACACACACACACACACACACACACACACACACACACACACATGTAGAGGAAACGTAAAATGACAGTGTCAAAATCTTGATTTCTTCGTAACTGTTAGAATCATGCTTTGGTAAGTTGTCAAACCACAAAGTCGGCGTCCAAGATATAGACATTCCAAAAATGTTCCGTAATGACGAGGTGCCGGGTTCGATTCCAGCTGCAGGCGATTAGGTAGCAGACCGCCTTACGTTGGTTTTGACAGTGGTATCGTGAGCTGATCGTTGATTGGCATTGAAAAACTACTAAACGTAAAAATGTCTAGTAAAATCACAAAGAACAACAGCGATAAAAATTCTGGTTTTTCTTCTGCAACGTCCTTTGAAGGACACGAAACTGACTGAACTGTGACTAAGAAGCTTAAAGAAAGTGGATTTTGGAACACAAACACAAACACAGACATATATATATATATATTTATATATATATATATATATATATATATATATATATATATATATATATATATATATATATATATATATATAAAGTTAAAGTAAAAGGTGAAGTCGGGAGATGTGAACCAGCGTCATTGCACATGGTTATAAACCATAAGTGCTCTGCCACCAATACGGACAGCTGATAAGAAACTCTCTGCCTGTGTCGCCGTCCGCACGAAACTACATAGTTACAGTGACGTTCCTCCATTTACCCCAGAGTGTTAACTTTGGTACCGATTTCCTAGAGGCTGGGTGAACCCCGGCCGTAGGCTGCAGCGAGTCGCAGCTGGATTTGAAAGCGAGTCTCCTATCGACTGCGCTAATGCGGCCCCATATATATATATATATATATATATATATATATATATATATATATATATATATATATATATGTGTGTGTGTGTGTATGTGTGCGTGTGTTTGTATATATATATATATATATATATATATATATATATATATATATATATATACAAACACACTCACGCATACACAAGCACACATACACAAACATACGCTCACATACACAAACACACAAGCACATACACAAACACACGCACACATACACAAACACAGGCACACATTCAGGAACAATCAGACGTTTCGACACAAGCCTTTTTTTAAAGACAAAATCACCCCTAGTCTGTTATTGGTGAGGCAGTAAACATCGCCCTGGCCGCCTTTACTTTATGGGATAATTCCTGGTACTTATTTTAGTCTTCTTCCAGGAAACCAGATCAGTTATAAAAATCTATCGAGATGACAATTCTAAACCTAAGGCTTAGACTTTCGGGCGGGCAGGCAGATCACAAGCCACTGCGCTTTATAGGCTATCCATTTTTATGTTACGTCTCACGAAGTAAATGTAAGATGTTGATACCTATCCTTGTTGTAGGTCAGTAGGGGTAAAAAGTAAAACTGTTCCTCTTCTACGTTCTTCCTTGCGGGATGCTTACTTAGTTCCACATTCTTGCATTTTTAATTATGATTTGTTTAATGTAATATTATCTCTTCAGCTAGAAAAAGTATTGATTCTAGACAACACAATGAATCTGTGGAAATTAGTTAATACAATCAGGATTCATCTTCATCAAGATCATCAGGTGCCTTGCCGACTGGCGTGGGCGATCATGTCTCTCCATAATCCACGATCTCCTGCAGCATGTATCAGTTCATGTGCCGACACACCTCCATGCCATGCAACAAGAAGGTCAAGAATCTTCTCTCGTTGTCTTCCTCTATCCCTCGTTCCACAGACCTTTCCAGTGGTCACAACATGTTCTATTTTCCCTCTTCTCTTAGCATGGCCGAACCATGATGACTGTCTCCTTCTGATGTCTGTGATAAGTTGTTTTCTGGCTCCCGCCTCTTTCAAAACCTCTCAGTTGCTCTTTTTGGCTGTCCAATGTATTCTAAGCATTCTTCTGTAAAACCACATCTCTGAGGCCTCCAGAAATTGTTTGGCCTGCCTACCGATTGTCCAGGATTCACAGCCATATATTAAAACTGGATGTATGTAGCAAGCAAGAATTCGTTTTCTAACTCTCAATGACAGGGATATATTGCACAAGATATTCTTCATTTCATAAAATGCAGCTTTTGCCTGTCCAATTTATGTTTCTTATCTCAGTTATGCATCTTCCATCTGATGTTATCCATGTGCCCAGATACTTAAATTTCTGTACTTGTCCTAAAATAACACCATTGAATTTTATTACACATTTAGGAATAATTCGTTTCTTTGATACCACCATTACTTCTGTCTTCCCATTATTCAAACTGAGGCCCATTTTTCCACTTTCTAACACTACAATGTCTATCATTTCCTATAGTTTTATCAGCATAACGTAAATTGTTTATATTATGCCCACCAACCACAATTCAGGGCATATCGATTAAAGATTTCATTATATATTCACTGTTTATACTCGGATAACACAATGAAAGAAAAATGAAACATCCATTTTCACATCTTTGGCATTTGGGAAGAGAACCCCATATTTGTACAGACCAACCGGCACTGGTTGGGTAATGTGGTCAGCAGTACACCGGCAGTTTTTACTTCCTCAATACATCCATCCTGGTACCCATTTTAGGCTGGTTCGACCTGCGACGCCCCATACCACGATTAAAACCCACGCAGCCAGCAGTGGGTTTCGATTGCAGTACGTTGGAATTACGAGTCGGACTTGCAACGCCAAAGCCACAGACGCCGCTACAATAAAAATGCAGGGTTACAATTAAATTTTCGGAAAGCAATGCAGCAATCAAATGCTAGCTAGAACTAGAATCAGCATAACAAAATGATCCTTCTGCAAGCTGAACAGCATTCATCATTTGGAGTATGTTTATAAAAAAGAGAAACTTAGTATTAAAGAGTCATTTAACGTTGACTACTGTGTGCATTGCGGCGTCCGTGGCTAAGGCGTTGCGAGTCCGACTCGTAAGCCAGAATACCGCGATCGAAACCCACTGCAGGCTGCGTGGATTTTTGTCGTGGTATGGGAAGTCGCAGGTCGACCCAGCCTAAAATGGGTACCAGGATGGGCTGTCCTGGGAAAGTAAAAACAGCCGGCGTAATGCTGACCACATTACCCATAGAGTGCTGATGGTCTGTAAAAATATGGGACCCTCTGCCCATATGCCCGATGCGCCGAAAAGCGGGAAAAGGGATCTTTACTTTACTACTTACTGCGTGCATTTGCTAACTGTACTGACAAGCAGATAAGATTACCAATATCTATAAGAAGCCAAATAAGGCTTCTTAGGAAGAAGCATAGATCTGTACTGATGGAAAAAAAGAGTGATTTCAAGGACAGTTTGAATGAAAACCATAAACTGATAAAGAAATTATTCTGAAAAAAAGTCAAGATTTTTAGAAAGGTTCCTCGACATTATCATCGTAATCAGTTTTTACTTCTGCAAAAACACTGACATCCAGCATAATCTGAACATCTATGAAAAATGGCTCATAAACAGCATACTTTCCCTGAAAGCTGTGGTATCTGGCCATGTTAAACATCCTTGTGACTTGTCGAAAACGGTGATGGAGCCTACAGTTTCCGGAAAACAACCCAGAGCCATACCTCGGCGAATTTGAAGACATTGAAGCTGCCTTGGCTACGAACTGGCTAGGGGAAGAAGGACTTTCAGGCGTGCTTTGGTGAGAGTGAAATCCTGTTAAGACTGATTGATGATATTGCTCTGGTATCACAGTGGGTAGACGCTTGCCTACCCTTTCGAAAGAATTCTGATCAGGCTGGATTTTCAGTAAACGACCTGGGCTCAAGAGTTAACCCATCCAAAGATGGGTAGATAAGTAAATAAATAAGTTAAAAAAACTGTTCCATGCCTTCGGGCGCATCGTGCATATATTGTGCTATACCTATATTTTATAGACCAATCAGCTCTCAACTGGTGATGTGGTCAAAATCTCACCGGCCGCCTTTCCTTCAAGGACTTAACCTAGTACCAACTCAAGGCTAGGTCGACCTGGGAGCCATGGCTTTTAAAAATAAGTTTCGCACCATTGGGACTCAAACCCACGACTCCTAAAATGGGCACCAGAGAAATATTTAGAGATCCGAAGGCTCTGGCGGGAATTTGACCACTGAGCCACCGACAGCCGATTGGTCTCTTAAAACTATGGGTCTTTAATAACAACAGGACTGATTGCACCAGCGACATGAAAATAATCCTTCACACTTTACTTACCTAACATTCCTCAAGCTCATGTCATGTGATCATGATTCTCCACACGCCCCCTCACACATGTGACCGAGAGGGAAAAAAAATTCCTAGTTATATCCAAAATGAAAGTTCATTTGGAAGCTGCTATGATTTCTCATAATGAAGGCTAGCAAGAATATTTACCAAATTCAAAACTATTATGCTGTTTATTGACTGTCTATTTGTTAAAAATCAAAAACGTAATGTTTAGACTATCATCACTAGTATTACCTTACCACAATCTGGAAGATGTGATTCCCCTTGTGACCGTGTCTGTGAGGTATACAAGTATCTTCAGACATGTTGCCTCAGTGAAAGGCAGTTGTATCTTAAGTGGTCAATATACAAATTATTTGCCATTCACGCTCTGTTTATTTTAATGTGCGACAGCAGTGAAAGACGATCGTGACTGCTTTATTAATGCAATCTGTTGGGTTTGGTTGCTGGACAAAAAAGTTTTTTTTTTTTTTAAACCTAGTAGTGGCGAAATAAACGAGAAGAATGAAATGACTAGGTATCAGGGCATTTCAAACAGTGGTATTGTTCAATGTACCGTTCAGAGAAAGAGTCCAGAAGATTGGTACAATACCAGAAACTAACCATGATTGTTGAACAATGTGATTTTTGGGGTTTTTATTTGTTCCTACGAGTTACTGTTCCTATTTTAAACGTTGATATTGTGTTTCGAAATGCCGAACGACTTTACATTTATGTAGCTTTTGAGCAGAAACTTATCGACTGGTTGAGAACTTATCATAAAATGTTAATTCGGCTGGCGTTTCAATTATCTTTTTTTACAAAAGACAGCGTTGGGCATCGTGTCTGGTCTTCACTGGCACAGAAAGGGGGCAATTAGGGGTGACCCATTTGCTGTGAAGTTGGAAATGGGACTAACTTGTCATCCATTAGCATGTCCTGTACAGAACGTGGCTGTCCTCAGGGCACGCTTTATAGTATCCCTCTCCCAAGCCAGCTCTCCAGCCCCATGTGCTTTTATGCATCTTCAGTGTACTGTATCCATCTTCGCGGAGGTTGATCCCGTCCTCACTTTCCACAAACTGCACTCTGTCGCCATAAATTGCGGTGTATACGTTTTTAAGTTCTCAAGCCTTCAAATAAAATAAATTAAAAATAAGAGGTCTACTTGTTAGGTGTGTTATCAAATGCGTTACGTAGGTATAGACCTAACTCGGAATTTCAAGCTACAATTCTTGAGGTCGAGTCGTAAACCAGGTCAAACTTGTACCACACGATTTACCTTAACTTAATGGTCAGACTTGATTTGGGAGCAAATCTGCGAATAGCTCTTCAACTTGAAGCAAGTAGTAAGCAAAGAAACATACCCTTTAAATCCCTGTGTGAATTGAACATATTTTTCCACACCCATATATTTGATGATGATAATACATACAACAGTAATCGTGTATTATGCGGTTGCTTGATCTTTATCACAGAAAATTGTTTTCTTTTGTGTTAACTTTTCTTCTCCAGTATGAATTTGTAACACAACTGTAGTTTACAGAAAGTGTGTGCATGTGTGGTTGGTAACAGCTGATTTATGGCATGACTTTTTCTTATTCTTAGCATTTAACAACTGTAAGCACCGTGAAAAATGCTGGATTTTAGTTCTCATTTGGACTTTGGTCTCTTTTCCAGAACTTGAATTTTGCGACAAAATCAATTCTACAGATGTACCTTATTTGGATGCTAGCTGTTGGTTCCACGCTTCTCTTTCAGATGCACTCCAACTTTGAAGGAAACAATCCAATAAGTGGCCTCCTACGACATGCTTATTAGGAGACAGTGGGTTTGTTTATTCCCCAGTCCACATAATTGGGCCCAGTAATCCACACGTAGATAACCAGGCTGAAAATTACTCTCCTGCTTGTGAGAAGCGGATATATATCGTCATGCAGTAGTGTATTCACGTTTCACATTAGTTTCCCTAATAAGCGAAGTACATATTTTTTAAGAAAACCATTGTTATTTATGCATTATGTTTTCTATGATTACCATTGTTTTGAAAACACATGTATAACTACGACTGAAGTTATGATGGTATGGCTTCGAATATGTGTTTTTTGTGTGTGCGTGTGTGTCTGGAAATTCCAGGGATATCCGAACTGTAACATAAATTTAAATATCCTTGACTTCACCTTTTCAGACAATGGTTAACATCGAAATACCAATCGCATTGTAATCTCTGCGGTGGAAGTACGTCCGGATATTAATTGGTCTGAAAACTAAGGAGGAATGTACTTTGAAGTACATTTCTTACTGTGCTTACTTTATGTCGACATTACAAGGTGACTGGTTCGAATTTTTGTCTAACGTGCCGCAACATTCGGTGCAACCTAAACTATTTTTTTTTAAAGTGTGGGTCTTCTTCCTTTTTGCCCATAACGTTTAGATCCTAACTTTGAAGTACGTGTATCGGTTTAAATATCTTACACTTTTTTGAAATTTATGGGTATGAATATTTACTTGCCATTTAGCATACTACACAAATACACATACACACACATACACATGCATAGTTTACATTATGTACTCATATGTACGTCTGTCTGTCTGTCTGTCTGTCTGTCTGTCTGTCTGTCTGTCTGTCTGTCTGTCTGTCTGTCTGTCTGTCTGTCTGTCTGTCTGTCTGTCTGTCTGTCTGTCTGTCTGTCTGTCTGTCTGTCTGTCTGTCTGTCTGTCTGTCTGTCTGTCTGTCTGTCTGTCTGTCTGTCTGTCTGTCTGTCTGTCTGTCTGTCTGTCTGTCTGTCTGTCTGTCTGTCTGTCTGTCTGTCTGTCTGTCTGTCTGTCTGTCTGTCTGTCTGTCTGTCTGTCTGTATGTCTGTATGTATGTATGTATGTATGTATGTATGTATGTATGTATGTATGTATGTATGTATGTATGTATGTATGTATGTATGTATGTATGTATGTATGTATGTATGTATGTATGTATGTATGTATGTATGTATGTATGTATGTATGTATGTATGTATGTATGTATGTATGTATGTATGTATGTATGTATGTATGTATGTATGTATGTATGTATGTATGTATGTATGTATGTATGTATGTATGTATGTATGTGTGTGCATATATGTGTGTGTTTATGTGTGTATTTGTTTTATATCATCATCATCATCATCATAATTATCATCATCATGTAGCAGGTCCTTTGCAGAACGTCGCTCTCATCACGGTCTCTAGCCAGCTCTCCCGCCCCATGCACTTTCATACTCAAGGAGTCACTTATATCTTATGCCCATCTTTGTGTTGGTCGACCCTGCCCCTCCTTCCTGGTACCATGCCTTCTGCTATAATTTTTTTTTATAATCCGTTGTGGCGCTTGATATGAACAAAACATTTTAGCTTCAGAGACAGGATGCTGTTTATTAGCCAATTTTCCTTGATGTTCAGATCTTTCAAGATGTCAGTATTTCTCCTCTTTTTCGTCCAAGTTATTCTTAGAATCTTTCTATAGCACTTCAGCTCAAACGTTACTGTTCTCTTTCTTAAGGACTGGGAGATATATATATATATATGTGTGTGTGTGTGTATATATATATATATATATATATGTAAACGATATAGACAAATAGGCACGTGGTGGATGATGTGGTCAATATCATGCCGGCAGCATTTACTTCCCACGTATGTATATATATATATATATATATATATATATATATATATATATATATATATATATATATATATATATATACATATTTGGCAGCATGTTCTTTTAAATTTTACACAATTTTCTGAAAGGCAACTTAACTACAACTGTGCACTCAATGGACCACTGTCAAAAACTGTCACTGTCACTTGGTCTCGTTTCCTCGGAAATGATACGAAAAAATTATTAGGATTTATAAAACGAGAAAATCTACTTAACAATAATTCTTTTAGAGGAAATTGTTTGGCGTGTGGTATTAACTTATTATGGTGGATAGCATTTTTCCACGAATTTGTCTTGGCGTTTGAGTTCCCAAACATGTTGGAAACAAGTTCGTCAACAAATGTTTCATTTAAAAAAAACTATTGTTTTAAAGGTTTGTAGCTTGACCGATGATTGATAATTATGAGTAAACACTAGAGAGTTAGAATTTGAAAAAAAAAAAATTGAGAAAAATAAAATTGAAATAAATATTTTTAGGACGTCAAATTCTTTTTAAAGTATATTTCATAATTATTGCGCTAAAAAGACAGATAACTTGTCAAATTCGCTTGGAAATTTCACTTTTTCAGTTGTTATCATTGTTGATAGATAAGTTTGTAATATATTTCATATGTGTATTCTAATTTCAGTACTTTGTTTTGATTTCTTCTCTGGCAATCTGAGTTTGCTTTTCGTCTTTTCCGGCCTGGATACTCTTTGTCACTAGACATACAGGTCACAGCAATAATTTCCCCTTTTCCAGTGAAGGAGTTTCTTGAGTATATCCATTCTTTCTGCGGTTATTTCTCTGTCACGGTCTAAATGCCAGCACGGTTGTATCTGAAAATCTTTGTAGTTACTTTTCGAGATCGTGACCTTTAACCCTAAACCCACCACACCTCTATGGGTCACCCACCTCCTGTCTGTTAATTACCACGGTGACTAGCAAAGAGACGATATTGATGATGAGGAGATGAAAAGGAAAAAAGAATACGATAGGGATGATAAGGAAAAGAAGAAAAACAAGAAACAAAGAAAAAGAAAGCAAGGATGTATGATGATCTTGTTGATGATTATGATGGTGGTGATGATGATGATAATGATGATGATAATGATGATGATAATTATGATGATGATGATAAATTAAAAGGAGAAAAAGAGAGAAGAAGCCGTATCGGATGATGATGATGAAGATGATTATGACGATTATGATGATAATGGTAATGATAATTTTGAAAAAAAATAGAAGAGCGAAATAGAAGAGCGAAATAGAAGAGCGAAATAGAAGAGCGAAATAGAAGAGCGAAATAGAAGAGCTATATATCCGCATGCGAATAAAATGACAAATAAAGTCTTTTACAAAAAGTACTCCAATGTAAAATAAATTCTCAACTTCAGTGTAATTAGTGACAGAAAGTGACAGTATACTGTCAGTGTTACCAGATATATAACAGGTATTTGACTCTTGACTGACTTCTTGTTTGTCCAACAAGACAATGATAAACGACATAGAACGTCGCATATCGCTTAGTGTGAATGTATGGGTGGTTTTATAATGAGTGTGTTTAAGTGTGTATGTATGCATGCCTCTTTTTCTTCAACTACTTTTCCCCCCTCCTCCTATTCCGCTTCATCCTCCTTCTCGAGTTGTTTTAAGAGTTGTAAAAATCTACTGTGTCTGTTATCTTTTTCTTAACATATGGTGATCTGTACTTCTTTAAAGCTGTTACTAATATTGTTTTGTTTTTTGGCGCGGTCTTCCTCTTTATCTGTATACACTGTATTCCGTTTACGTGGCTCTCAGAGGTAATTCTTATTAGATTGTCAAACAATCTCATATGTTGTTATCTATGAATTTTATAACTTGTTTTAGTACTATTTTTGTTGTTGTTTTTTTTTTTTTTTTTTCCCATCATTATTTTTTAATACTCTTGCAGCTTTACTAGATAGACTACTTTTTTTTTTTTTTTTTACACAGAGTCCAACGTAGGATGATGGTAACATAGAGCTGACCAAGAAAGTTCTTAATAGATCTATCTTGGTAGTCAAAGTTCTTTCTCTATATGTCAAAATATATATATATATTTTTTGGCACATCGAATGTCGTTTTCACTATCAATGTTTTAATGTTAAATATTCAGCTTAGCTTTTGAAAATTTTTTTTTTAAAAACTAGCTATCTGCGTGTCCGTTGAGCTATATGTTATTCTGTCTTCCGTTGTTTGTTTTATTGACAAATCTTTAGGTTAGTTGCGTATCCTTTGCAAGACGTTGCAGAACCAACCCCAACAGCCCCTGGCTGTTGTGTCGTTTTTCTAGGCAAATTTACGTCCAGTAGTTTGCCATTACTTTACGTACGGTCGGCTTTCTCGATACCACTGTCGAAACCAACGCAAGGCGAATGGCCTGCAGCTGGGATCGAACCCGGCATTCCGGCATTACGAAGCGTTCGCATCGACTTAGCCACAGAGCCAACGACAGATCTTTACTGACTGATTTTTTACCCCACCAGGACATTACACATAGCGGCAAACACCTGGTGACACAAAGTGCCACCATTCGGGTGGGATCACCAGTAGAGAGGTCCCAGGTAGCTCGTTCAACCGTCAGGTCACAACACAAAATAACGAAAATAACGTCTCACTTTGGGACGGGGATTAGGTCTGGAAAAATCTTTTTTTTTTTTTTTTTAACAGGTTTCAATTATATAAATATTATCAACTTTGAGAATTAATGAATGAATTAATGAATCACGAACTGACACTGCAGGACTGGCGATATTTCCATACGTGGTCCGTCTCCCTTCTTCGGTAACTAACGAAGAGTTGACATACTAGCTGCAACTTGATTGAAAGTCAGCCTCTATTTACACTTCAGTTTTCAACATCTTCCAGAACTTCTGCACACCCCTCCCCCTCCCCAACCCTCCCCATTAAATTAGTCTGTCAGTGTATGCATTCCCTACATTTATTTTCGAGAATATATGCAGATGCGAAAGTAACATAGGCCCTTCCTCCATTTGTTATCCGAGCAATTTATTTTTTATAGTGTCTCAAATCGGTACCAGGGCTGTAACTCTTATCTTCATGCTAAACGCATAAATTATCCGGAAAGAACATAGCAAACACTGGCTGCTCTATTTACGTGGGCGGTAAGTACAATTCTGCAGACTTATTACCTAGAGTGTTATCAGGAGTCCTTGAATGAAGGTTGATCTTAAATATGGGTAGATTTTAGGGTAACCGTTCACGTATTGTTTTTATTGCGCTTCAGTTCGTTCACTGTGTTTAGCTTTATGTAAGTTCCACTACTCTGCAATAGTATTGAACATAATAGTTTCCCACTTCACGCATATGTTGTCCTTTGACATTTGGAAGGTCCTGAGTTCAAGTCCTAACGGAGCCACTTTTTTTCGCTTCAAAAATTACCTTTGCTCGCAGGTCGACGCAGCCTTAAATGGATACCAAAGGACGTCTTGGGAAGTAAAGGCGTCAAACGTGATGTGGTCAACATCGAGCGTCGATTGGTCTATAAAATATAGGTCTAGCTCTACATGTACTATATAAGTGCATAGAGAAGGGTCGTTTGCTTTCAACTCTATCTGTACATTTTTGTTGTTGAAAATCGATCCTCATTAATTGTGGTCTAGGCACAGATGAGACTGAACTCATCTATCTTGAGCCAAATGTAGTGTATGTTTTGCCCTGTCTCTGTGGCATCATCACAGTGACCATCATTATCCTGTAGGTCATTTGCACAACATCGCTTTCATTGCGTCACTGCCTGAAAGCTTCCCCAATCCGCTTGCCAACTTCCCAGTCAAGTGAACTTTTGTGTTCAGAGTGATATCGATGTCCTGTGACCACTGTTGTGTAGAGCAATGTTCTTCAAACCATGGGCCGCTTTCATCTAGTGGACCGCGGAAAAGTGTAGGTAGGTCGCAAAAAAAAAAAAAAAAAAATTTCCAGTCATGGAACGGGACAGCGTGTGTAGTTTTTCTCTTCCAGGATCGCAGTTTGTAGAATTAACACCTCAAGGATGAGAATCAAACTGGTAAAAGTAATATCCACCATAACACATAAGCATTTGAAAGCTTCGTCTTTCAGAATTACATGCTCCATGCACGTATATTAGATGTTATTATCTCTAAGCAGGAGCAGATATCACACCGGCTGGGAACCTTAATTTTACGACATCGGATTTAACTTCTGTTTCTTTCTGTTTTTCAGTAGTTGTCAAATGAGCCAGGAAACAATTGTCCCCGTTCTCGTGGGAGTTAAAAAGTTGAGATACACTGGTGCAGAGCTGTGGTGCAACCTCTGCATTCTTTCCTCCCAGTAACCATACCCTCCATCGTTACCCATGGAAGTATTATAGCTTTACGTAATACCGTAGGTTTGTGTGTGTGTGTGTGTGTGTGTGTGTGTGTTTGTGTGTGTATAATTATTGATTTATACCTTACAAGCATAATGATAGCAACAGAAGTTTGCAGTGGCAGACGACGAGGTCATAACTAATTTCGAAATCTCAGGATCCGTTTGAAGTTAAAACCTACCATTACACAATCTACAAAAGAGGATTTTTATTTGTTTTTCATCAGAAACTGACCCAGTAAAATTTTCGGCAAACGTCCCGAAAAGTAGAAATAGCGGACCTAGTGCCATTAATCCATTAAAATGAGTCTGTCGTATGATTTAAGTGATATTAAAGTGAAAACAAAGTCTTGTTTATTTTACTTTTACTACCATCATGGAACAACATTCATTGAAGATGATTAACAGGACGAAGACATTGAAATCAGATGCAGTAAAGCTGGTCAACTATTGGAACAGCTAGCTACCCTCTTACAGGATAAGGCAATCCCAGTCAGCACAAAGAGACGTCTCATACAAAGCATATTCATTCCCACCCATAATACCAGTGCCAGACGTGGTCACGCACAACAAAACATAAAAGAAAATTAGTAACCATGGAAATGAGGTGTCTGAGAAAGGCTGCAGAAGTGATCAGAAGAGATAAAATCAGGAATGAGGTCATACGAGATAAAGAAGGTACAGAGCCAATTTTAAATTACATACAAAGACAGCAAATGAAATGGTTTGCCCACTTGGAGAGAATGCTTTCTAATGCTATAACATACAAGGCATATACCAGAAGAGGAAAGGGACAAAGAGCAAGAGGAAGACCAAGAACAACACAAAGATAACATCAGAGAAACTCTACAGCACCACGATGTGTCTATGGTCGAAGCAGTCAGAAGAGGACGAAGCAGGACCTTATATCTCCCTCGACATCCGTCATGGTAAAAGAGGAAGTAAAGAAGAAGAAGGCTACCACTTCACAGGATGTGGCCGTGATGAAGCAGCTAGAGGCTCAGCTCTCCTGCGGGTCTGGAGGTCGCAGGTTCGGGTCCTGTTGGAACAAGACTTATTTCAAAAATGAGTTTGGCTGCCAGGTCGACCCAGCGATGAGCAAGTACCTGGTGCAGTCCTGGGAAGGAAAAGCGGCCGGCGTGATGCTGAAGACATCACCTACCAAGTGCTGATGTCTTTAAAATATAGGTCCAGCCCTATGTGTCCTATACGCCTGAAAAGGGTCATTTGCTTTCCACTTCACAGTCCAAGCCACTGTCAACACCAGTTCCTAAACACTATGGGAGGTAAGCAGGAAAATGTAGAGTATAAATTATTTGTGGCAGTTATCCTAACGCGAAAGATTGAATGCTTTTTATGTCGTCATCATCATCATGTGCCCTGCTAACTGACGTATGCGCTCATGCGTCTCAACAGATCACGATCCCTGGTAGCCTGGAACAGCTTTACTGATAATATCCTTCCATACCATCGTTTCATCTCATTCATCATCATCTCTCCTAGTCTGCCTCCACCCCCTTTTCCCACAGATCTTTCCAGTTGTCACGATATTCTCCAGTGTGGTTTTTATGTAACAATTAAAAATGCAAAGGTCCGTTTTCCTCCCACTGAGGCATATGGAATCTAACATGAGGGTATGGTCAATCGTTATGTAGCCGCCTGATCGGTCTACACAGAAGTTCCCTAGTATGTGGAACTTCACAAATTTACCTACCACTAACATCTCTTTAGGAATCCTTGTAGCGTAGATGGTAGACGCTTCCCTACCGGTCCGAAAGTTACAGGCTCAGATCTTCTTAGAGTTTGATTTGTTTCTTCCTTAAAAAATAACTTTGGATCCCCTATCGACAGTCTAAAATGGGCACCAGGTAATTTCCTGAGAAGTAAAGGCGGCCGGCGTGATGTTGACAACATCATTTATGGAATCCCGATTAGTCTATACAAGTAAACGACTAGTACATTATTTCCGCATCGCCTAATTCTTTTAACAGCAGCGACCAAGTTGCGACCATTGACTGGCCAGTTCACGACTTTGTCGCCGGTAGGGACAATATTTGGGCCTGTTTGTCATTTTCAGGGCTACTTTATGGCAAGCAATGTTAAACCATTTTATATGGCGCAGATAACCTAGTCACAATTATTATTTAAAAAAAAGCTTCACCTTCGGGGATGCTGGTCACCATAATTTGGGGGGTGGGGAGGGGGGGGGGAGCGAAACAAAGCAAAGCCAAATGCTTTAAACAGATCCGTTACTTGCTGATTTTAACAGACAATTGTTTGCAGCTTGTAAAACTTCCGGCACTTTTGAATCCTTCAACAGCGAGTTCGCCGAAACAAAGAAAACATGGATGAGGAAACGGATAGGGTTACAATAAATACTAATATGATGAATCACACATTCCTCTAGTTGATATCGGTGTCCCATTTTACGGAGTTAAACAACAGACCTACTGCCTCTTCCCCCCCCCCCCCACACACTTTTTGTTTCTTCAGAAGCATTCTGAGGCGAGGAACCAACAGTGTGCATACAAATAAATGCAGGCAGAGGTGCATGCAGAACTGGAAAACCTGAACAAGACCGAAGTTTAGAAATCGATAAACAATCAGAAATTGTCACCGTTGTGTACGGCCGGTGAAAGTTAAAAAGAAGAAATATAATCATAAATTTCTTATTAAAATTAAGTACATAAATGCTTGAAAAGAAAACTTCTGTACGCGGTCAGAGAAAATGCTGAGTCTTGTATAACCATCATCATTTGTAGGTCCTTTGCAGAACGTCGCTCTCATCAGTCTGCCTGAAAAAAAAACTCGGCCTCTCGCCAGTTCTCCTGCCTCCTGTACTTTCATACTCAAGGAGTCACTTATATCCTGTGCCCATCTTCGTGTCAGTTGGCCCCTGCCCCTTCTTTCTGGTACCATGCCTTCTGCTATATTTTTTTCCAATCCGTCGTAACGTTTGATATGACCAAAATATTTCGGCTTCCGAGACAGGATGCTGTTTATTAGCCAATCTTCCTAGATGGTCAGATTTTTCAAGATGTCAATATTTCTCATCTTCTTTGTCCAAGATATTCTGAGAATCTCTCTGTAGCATTTCAGCTCAAAAGCCCCTATTCTCTTTCTTGAGGACTGAGAGATAGTCCACGACTCACATACGTATTTAGCCACAGGGAAATGCATGCTCTCACAATTTTAATTTTGATCTCCTTGTTGGTGCTTAACCATAGACTTTTAAGACTGTTCAATCTTTGCATTGCTATGACCATCCTCCCTTTAATTTATGTCAAACAGTCTCCATTGCTGATTTTTTTATAGAGTCTAGATATTCAAAGTTTGTGACATTTTCAATTTCTTCATCATTTATTATTATTTTTGGGTGACAGCCAGTTTTATCTGTGGACATTATTTTCGTTTTCTTTAAATTCAAGAACTGATTTTGATCTTCACTGTGCTTTTTGACAGACATTATTAAATTTCATATTTCCTTTACGCTGTTCGAAAGGAGGACTGTGTTATCTGAGTAGCAAAGTTCCGGAAGAGGGTTGCCACCAATTTTGAACGAATCATAATTGTCACAAGTCTGGT
>CAJHNH020001828.1:85000-90000 GCA_905116865.2 Candidula unifasciata | reverse complement strand
CTAGGATCAAATATCCATTTTCCCTGTGTGGGTTCCGAGGCCCTATTAAAGGGGAAATAAAAATAGACCCACTGCCTACCCAGGAGCATGTCGTAAGAGTCGACTAGCTGGGAGCTTCCTTCGAAGTAAGAGTGCATCTGCTTGAGAGGCAAGGAGCTAGCAGTCTGCATTCAAACGAGTCAGATCTGTAAAACGGATGCACACGCAACACGCAGGCTATAGAATAGGACTTCGGTCCAGAAGTGGATGAACAACCATACATTTTCCGTCAGAGTTTACAGCTGGTGAACGCGAAGAAGAAGAGGAAGAAATATCAATTTTTCAGTACTGTAGTATCAACGTTAGTTTTGTATTCTTGTAGGGTACTTAGCGAAATAAACATCACCAGCCTCTTTCGGCAGAGGTGAAAGGTCGCAAGCCAGTTTCGTTTGGCCACGTGGTAAAGCATAATTCGATTGCAGAGATTATATTTCAAGGAACACTGTGTAGATGTTTGCCAGGGGGAATCCAGGGAACCAAATAAAACGGGTTCTGGGAAGGGCCAAACGAGAACCTGGAATATAGACAATAATAAACTGACAGTACTAAATTATTATACACGTTTTCAGTAAGAGAAAGACAGGAAGGTGGCGGCTTTGTAAGCTAGTCCTTTCATCAATACACCTCCCCGACCCTAATGCGTCAAGGATTATGTTATGTTTACTAGGCAATTTTACTTTCAGCAGTTTGTCATTGTTCACTTCAACTGTCGATTCTCAAAGCCCGTGTCGTCATTAACACAAAACGGTCTCCTGCCAAATCGCCCACAGCTGGAATCGAACTATGTAAAAATGTACTGAACTTCATTCAATGCAACAACGACCAATCTTATCCATCGCAAGCTAACCGTACATTCATTTAGCAAAGAAATTATAGAATTATTGGAATGATGCCTTCAATTTTAATTCATTGAAAACACAAATTTAAACATGAAGGTAGAAACAACTAGATGTAGGGGACGACCAAGAAAAATATGGATTCAAGGAGTCACTGGAGGAATCTTACGTCTTGGTAAGAACCTTGCACGAATCGAACAGACAATATTGAATCAAGTGCTCACAGCTCAGAATCTGTCAACATAGCACTTATTGATGAATGCTACAATGGTACCACATGTAGGTATATCTTTACCATCACTGCAGAGTGTAACAAAGGTTCACTAATTACTCATCAACGTTTCTGCAGTGCTACAGACCCTTCCCGTCGATCACACACACCCACAAATAATTGAACACAAATGCCTGCCTATTAAAATCACATTCTAGAACTAAGGAAGCCACCATGGTCTAGCGGCTAGAGCGCTTGCCTGTGGGTCAGAAAACGTGGGTTCCTTACGGGGATCGAACTTTTTTTTAAAAATTACCTCGGATCCCAGGTTGACCCAGCCTTGTGTAAGTACCAGGTACAGTTCTGGGAAGTAAAGACGGCCGGCATGATGCTGACCACATCACCTACCAAGTGCCATTTGGTCTATAAAATATAGGTCTAGCCCAATATACCCATTAAGCAATAAAGGCGTGGAAAAGGGTTATTTACTTCACTTTACTATACTATAACTATACCTTTACCAGGTAGGTTTTGCTAATTTTCGAAGTTAACATATGCAGCTGGTCTCTTTCACTTCTTTTTTGATCTCTCTACGTGCACACATGCCTCGCAGTTTAACAGATGACAGGTGGCAACGTTAGGGCGTGCTCATTTGTTAATCATGATTTGATGCTATGAAGTACTAAATTTCCGGTGATTTCTTCGATCCGTGTTCTTCTATGTCTCCCTCTGCATTTTACTGGGGGGGGGGGGGGGGGGGGGGGGGGGGGGGGGTTCCTTTCCTAAAGTACACAATCAGTGCCGGTATCTTTGGATTTTTTTTCTTGTTCGCGTTCACTGACTTTAAACTCCTGTGGAAAGTTCTAGCAGTTCGTCCCCCTCCGGACTTCAGGCTTGCTCCAGCACCTGAGTGTTACCTATCTGCACATCCGTTTCACCGATCTGGTTTATTTGTGTATAGAATTGTGGTTCCTTGCCTCTCTAGCATATGTACTCCGACTTTGAAGCATGTCCGCAGTTCAGTCGACTCTTACGACACGATTGTTGGGAAGACAGTGGGTCTATTCTTGTTTTCCTCCCAGTGGGGCACAGGAACCCACATGGGTATACTGGAGTGCATTTGGGACTAGAAAGAGTAGTTATTGTAATCTTTTCATTGTAGCGGTCTCTTCTGGTTGGTGTTCGCAGCCATTCTTAAACATTTCATTTCAAATGTGGTTGTAGTTAGTGCTACTGTAGGTATTGTTAACCCTCTGTTTATTACTATATTTCATAAGGATATAAACTGATAGTTGCAGTGTACTAAACAAATCATGAGAGTTGTTGACTAAGACATCATCATCATGTAGCATGTCCTTTACAGAACGTCGCTCTCATCACAGTCTGCCTGAAAGAAACTCGGTCTCTAGCCTCATGCATTTTCACATTCAAGGAGTCACCTATATCCTGTGCCCATGTTCGTGTCGGTCGGCCCCTACCCCTCCTTCCTGGTACCATGCCTTCTGCTATAATTTTTTCCAATCCGTCGTGGCGCTTGATATGACCAAAATATTTCAGCTTTCGAGAAAGGATGCTGTTTATTAGCCAATCTTTCTTGATGTTCAGATCTTTTAAAATGTCAATATTTCTCATCTTCTTTGTCCAAGATATTCTGAGAATCTTTCTATAACATTTAAGCTCAAAAGCCCCTATTCTCTTTCTCAAGGACTGAGAGATAGTCCACGACTCACATCCGTATGTAGCCACAGGGAAGATGTATGCTCTCAAAATTTAAATTTTGATCTCCTTGCTGGTGCTTAACCATAGACTTTTAAGGCTGTTCAATCTTTGCATTGCTATGGCCTTCCTCCTTTTAATTTCTGTCGAACAGTCTCCACTGTTGTTTATTATAGAGCCTAGATATTCAAAGTTTGTGACATTTTCAATTTCTTCATCATTTATTGTTATTTTTGGGTGACAACCAGTTTTATCTGTAGACATTATTTTCGTTTTCTCTAAATTCAAGAACAGATTTTGATCTTCACTGTTCTTTTGGACAGACAAAAACACACTATGACATACTTGAGAGAAAATGGCAATGGCAGTACAAAACACACTGTGGGCAGAAAATCTAACGACG
Source organism: Candidula unifasciata (assembly GCA_905116865.2). Classification (NCBI taxonomy): domain Eukaryota; kingdom Metazoa; phylum Mollusca; class Gastropoda; order Stylommatophora; family Geomitridae; genus Candidula; species Candidula unifasciata. The sequence goes on along the minus strand of CAJHNH020001828.1, from coordinate 86,795 downwards.
AGATTTACGAGATTGACCTGATAAAGTTATGGGCTTGCCTCTAGGGGTCTTAGAAAAATGGAAAATCAAACTGGGACTTGTTTAATTCATGACCAAGAAGGACTTATTTTTGGTCAGCGATGACCTTGGCTTCCTGGATGACCCACTATTAAATTGACATCTGGTACAAGTCCCGTGAAGTAAAGGCGAGTTCCGATTGATGTATAAAAAATATAGGTTTGAGGTTTTAAGGTTTTGAACAGCGGATCAACGTCATGGCAACACGGGTAGTAATCTAAAAGTGCTCTGTTATTTTTCTAACTTAAGTCTGAGTCCGAAAAAGCTCAGCACAGTGCACAGGCTCTGTAGTACCGGCGAAGATGCTAAAATATTTTTGGTAGATTTTTAAATTCGGGCAACGCGTTAGACTACTCTTTTCGATTTCCATCTGACAAGGCATATTTTACGTGCGCAACAATGCATATGGGCGTCCGATCTCACTACCCAAATACCATGGGGAATTACTAGGAGTCCAAGTCCACGTAAAAAAGTCTTTGCCCTTATCGGGGATTTAACCAGGAACCTCTATCACTAGAGGCGGCACCATACCACGAGACCACGCGGCGACCCTGTTTAAAATATAGGTAGAGCTCTATATACCTAATATGTCTGACGACATGAAAAAAGGTTCTTTACCTCTTTTACGTACTAGGAATTCCCTGCGACAAGTGATGACAATCAACGAATGATAATCTGAAGAACTTGGGTGGGAAGGAGGTGGCGGGGAGGGGGGTGGGGGTGGGGGACCGAACTAGGAAGCCAAGGGAGATATACAATTAGCAAGCGCCCGGGTGGAAAAATAAAAGCACAGCTAAAAATGGATATCGATTGAGACTTTCTCTAACCACCCCACGTTTCACAGAGACTGCACGCGACAAATCACGATACACGGGGAAATAAGCAAAAGGTAAGTAATGGGTGCTTATCACCCCCTCAGTGCTCGAGGCATGTGGAGCTTTATCCATTGTTTTAAAGACAAATGGAAACTGCATGTGTGATGACGTCAGCATCACGGTGACCGCCTTTACTTCCGAGATGTTTTCTATTAGCTATTTTAGATTTTATCTCCTGAGAGCCCAGGCTTCTAATTAAAACCAGCCTATGGATTGTTCGCTTCTGGGTTGCGGGGTTACATTTTGGGGGGACAAAAAAAAAAAATAACAATTTCATTGTCTATTGACAAGCATGTCGTAAAAGGCGAATAACTAGGGACTTGCTGAAAGCTAATGTGTGGGACCGAAAGACGCAGATGTCGCAGCCTAGCTGTTTACTATAAACAACGTATCTAATTACTTTTTAATAAAGGGAGAAGAAGGAGAGAAAGAAGGAAGCAGCAGTTTGCGAATTCGAACTCAAAACCTTCGGAAGTTCATGCCTGCGCCTAGCCACTGTGCTACTGCGCCTTTTGATAAAGGACAAGGAGAATATAAGGTAAGAATGAGCCAACGTAGGAGGGGAGGGGGAGGGACAACAACAGCTAAAACAAATTTCGATTAAAATTGACTCTAACAACCTCAGATTCCACGGGGAATGCACCCGACAAATGATGATACACGGGAAACACACGGGTATTAATCACTACACCCTCGGCCTTATCAATTCAAATGGCTGACATTAATGAGACTCTTGAGCAGACGACCTGGGTGATTGCGTTGCCAGATTATGTCAGTGGTGTTCACAAATTCTAAACATGGCGAGAATTGCGCAGGGATGGATGGATGGTTGGATGGATGGATGGTTGGAAACTGCCGTTAGA
>CAJHNH020001828.1:40000-80000 GCA_905116865.2 Candidula unifasciata | reverse complement strand
AGTTAGATTTTACAGTGGATGCCAGGAGGTCTAGAAAATATAATATACTGCAGCGCGTTTTAATTAGGTTGTAAATAAAATATCATACTCGGGTATGTGAAAAGTAGACTCACATGTTTACCATGTCCAGTGGACATATGGGCGTGCATTGCGTGAGTTTTTGTAACCAGATTTGTGAGCATGTCTCACGATGCGGGCACAAGCAAGCTACACAATTTGCGGTGAACACTACTCACTGCCCATGCAACTGAAACCTTATAAACAGATAACGCTACACAAAAACACTCGCTTATTTTTTCCGAGCAGTCACGAATGACGCCTCTATCGACACATTTAAGGAATCTTGTTATTGGCCGATTGCAGGCAGAAGAAACTCAAGGTCAGATTGCCAGACATCTAAACGTACATTAGAGTACCAGCAATCGACTTTGGCAGTGTTTCCAAGCCACTGGTTTAGCTGAAGACAGACATCGCAGTGGACGCTAACAGCAGGCAGACAATCGCTTAATTCGTCTTCGGCAACTCAGAGACAGGTTTACAACAGCTTCCTCAGCTGCGCAGGCTTTGCCTCCAGGACGTCATGTGTCTGATTAAACTATTCTGAAGAGACTGCATGACGTACAACTTTCTGCACAACGACCATTGTGTACCTGCCTTACGCGGTGCCATAGCCAAAATCAACCACTTTGGGCAACAGATGTCGTTCCTGGGCAGGTGTCAATCATTGGAGACGTGTCTGATTAAGTGATGATGCTTTTCTTTTTGTTGCAGCCGTCATTATAGACGGTGTGGGGTCTATCGTAGGTGAAATGAAGGTTTAGTTCAAAATTGTGTTGATGGAGCTCTGCTGTACGGTGGTGGAGGTGTAATAGTGTGGGGAATGATCAGTTACAACGGAAGGAGCCAATTGGTGAACATTGAAGAAAGCGTGTATGCCCAACGAGTCGTCGAAGAAATTCTTCGATCACGTGTCCTGTGATTTTGGGATATCTTTTTTTTTTTCATCAACAGGACAACGCCGGACCAAATTCTGCACGGTTGACCACGGAGTTCCTGACTGACAATAACATTCTAACCCTTCCATGTTCATCTCTGTCTGCAAACATGAGTCCGATTGAGCACTTCGGGGACAAGCTGCAAAGACTTGTTTATCGCCGAGACGCTGCTCCAGCCAATAGTCGTGATCTGTTTCAGGCACTCAAGAATGGGCATCCATCCCACATACCCACATCAGACACGTAATCGCATCCATGCCAAGGAGATGCCAAGTCACTGATCCACGCAAGAGGAGGCCACACGCCATACTAACGGAAAAGTTCATACGCCTAAAAATATCGTGACCCTGATGGGGAAAAAACATGTTAATTAATTAGAGGAGCCCCTAAGGTATTCATGTGTGAAATTTGAGCATTTCACTTATTGCGTTACAAAGATGCAGAATTTCAAAATTGCGAGTATGTATTTTCCTTTCAGTAACTATGCGTCTCTCTCTCTCTCTCTTTTTTTTTCTTCAGAGTATAGAACTGAAACGACTTATTCAATAGAAAAGGTTAAAGTTCAATGGCTATGTCACACTTTTGAGATAAAAAGAAATATATAAGAAAGAGCAAAAGCAAGAAATATGGGACACGAGAACAATTGATTGAAAATTTATCAAGTCAGCTAAGGCAATGGTTTGATTGTAGTTTTATATCCCGGGAAAATGGCTATAAACGACGAATGAGTGAGAAAAAAAACCTGATCTGCCGAAAGACTGACAATTTACCACGTTTGCGATTTAGGCAGGGTTGGTGGAGAGGGGGGGGGGGGGGGGGGGGGGGGGGGGGTATTTGAGCCAGAGGATTCAGAGCCGCATGGTTAGTGCTGTTGCCACTTTTTTGCGTTCACCGGCTGTGAATTCCGGCGGAAGGTCACGGTTAATCGTCCGCTTGGACTTTTGGCTTTCACCCGGACCTGATTTTTGCGTGTACAACCATTTTAATGTTCCCTGCCTCATGGGCAGCTGTACTCCGACTTCGAAGGAAGACGTCAGGCCTATTTCTAGGTTGACTGTGGCCATTGTTTTGTGTGGGTCAAGACATTTCCTGATTTGTGTGGAGTCCACTTTGTCTCCTTCTCCACAGCCCCCTGTGGAACAGTTAGCCCTCAAGGGAAGGCAGGGGCAGATCATGGGCATTCCCCGCCATCCAAGGAGGCTTCCATGTTTGCAGAGCCGGCACATGGCGCTCTGGTTCTGGGCTCACCCAAGGAATCGTCACGTCCTGCACATGCCTGCTTAACCTCACAACCGTATCAGGCTTCCCGCTCGACAAGAGCTGTGCTCTCTGGAAGTCAGCGGGGAGCAGCCCGTGAGTTTTGGACTTTTGTGACCACACGAATAGGTACATTCTTTTTTGTTCGCACGTTAGATTTCGTTGACGAGCCGTTAGCCCGACAGAATTTTACATCCTGCGTCAGGCATAGCGTTATCAGTTTAGTCCAAACACTCAGGCGAGTTGGGTCTTTGGTCTTTTTTCCGTTCAGTACAAATTGTTGAGGTCAGATTTTGAGCTCACTCGTGTGCCATGTGTGGGTTACACGAGGATGTACATGGCTGGCCCGCCTATGTATGGTTGCTGTTTTGGTGTACCTCAGCGCGGTGACGACGACACTAAGGGTTAACCGAGGATGTACATGGCTGGCCCGCCTATGTATGGTTGCTGTTTTGGTGTACCTCAGCGCGGTGACGACGACACTAAGGGTTAACCGAGGATGTACGTGGCTGACCCGCCTATGTATGGTTGCTGTTTTGGTGTACCCCAGCGCGGTGACGACGACACTAAGGGTTAACCGAGGATGTACGTGGCTGGCCCGCCTATGTATGGCTGCTGTTTTGGTGTACCTCGGCGCGGTGATGACTACACTAAGGGTTAACCGAGGATGTACATGGATGGTCATCCTCTGGATGGTTGCTGTTGTGGTGTACCTCAACGCGGTGACGACGACACTGAGGGTTAACAGAGGATGTACAGTGAACAATGTTCTCTTCACTCAGCATTCTTTTAACCAAGTGTTGTGATTTTTTTTTTTTTACGTTTGGCAAGCATACTCATGTTCCTAATGAGTTTTGATAACCTTTTTCACCCAAGAGTTTGGGGGCGGGCTGATGAGAGCCACAAGGACACATCACCTCTGGGGGCCGCTAAGCTCCGAGATCCCCTGACAGCTCTGTTAATGCTCATTTGAGACATTATCCGTGGCACACGACAAGGACGTGCTGCAGGGGTCTTGTGTGAGGTCCCGTAAAACCAGAACAGTGAAGAACTGGCGCCCGAGTGACGTACGGAGTATCTCCTTATACACATCATGTTGGACTTAACTTGCCCTCACACCTGTGACATAAATCACCGCGCCACAGCTGTTGCCACTGACTGTGCAGGCTTGGATTTCACTTTCGCCCCGGACAGAAATAAAATCTAAAACCTTACGAGGATCCAATGCTGGAACTTTTGTATGAGTGCTTTGCGAGTGGCTGGCCTAACCTTTATCTTTGAGCCAGATCTCGCGGGTGCTAAAGGAAACGAGCGTACAGATCATTCTGCAGACACTGCAGTTGCTATGACTGGTTTGTTATTAGACAGAAGCAATGTTTTAAATGCCATGCGCAGCGAAACGAATGCGGCAGTGAGTATGACTGTGTATTAATGTGCAGGCTGATGGACATGCACACAGACTCACACACAGACACAAACAGACACATACAAATAGACACACACGCACACACACAGAAACAGCACACACAAACACACACACAGACACACGCAGACATGATCAAATAGACACACACCCAGACACACACCAAGACACACACAGATACACACGAAGCCACGCACACACAGACACACACAGGCACAGACACGCACAGGCATAGACACACAGACACACACGCAGCCACACATCCAGACACACCTACAGACACATACATTTACACATACAGAGGGAGAGAGAAAGAGCGAGAAAGACCAGAGAGAACGGGTAGGGTGGGCGGGGAGAATGATTGTTAAAGGATACTGAGTCCCCTGCCGTCAGTTAACTTATTTGTTTTTAAAATAACTCATTGCGCGTGTGCTAGTTTCTGCTTACATGATACACATTTCTGACGTCTTCATTTTGTTTACTGATTTACTGATTTGAGAACTGGCATCATAGCACACTGGGCATACCCATTGATGCTCCGTCTCCCACAGCAAATGACGTAAGGTGTAGATGCTAAGTGTTCCCGTAGCACACTGATAATACACACACTGATCTCTTCCTCTCATCTGTCCCTCCTTGCCGGATCTACACTTAATTCCTTGTTCACACATTCTTGCCCACGTTATTTCATTTAATCTCCCGTATTCTGCCAAAAGTCGTTCATATATGGTCTTTAGAATACCCCCCTTGTCAATACGAGTGTTCCCGTCGCTTTCGTCCGACTATATACCAACTATTAGTATTTCTGTGTAAGAAATTAATTTCTTTAATTCGGACACAATTTTTGTTTAAATGTAACAATGCGGCCTTCTAGCAGAACCTAAAACCTCATTCGACACTGGAAGCGGTACAAGAGAAAGTGGAGAACAATAATTTCTTACGTTAGACAAAGTTACAAAATCAGCTGCTTCAGATTGAAAGACTTAAAAAAACTGTGTAAACTCCACACTGATGGTTGGCTTCAGCACACCTACTGCTGTCTTTGTGAATATAACTTGTCGAAGCCCTAATCACTTCCATAATGCGACTCTCGTACCACGGTTTAAAAACCACGAGAGCATTTCTTGTTTAAATTAGCTGAATCCGTGTACTTGAGAATTATTTAATTGTTAAAAGCAGTCAATAACCTCTGCCACCTAACTGCACAGAAGGAGTGAACACGCCTATTGATTGTCGTCAGTACCCCATGCTCCTAACTGAATCCTAGGCACCGGAACCTAGGAACTCATAACTTGAGCACCCCCCTCCCCCCCCCCCCCCCCCAAAAAAAAAAAAATTAACAGTAGTAGGGGTGGGGGGAGGGAGACTGCTGAGAAAGATTAATGGCAAAGTAATTATTTTGTCCCCCCCCCCCCACCCCCAGTCATGTACAGACGTTCTCCTTTCAAGTATTTGTTCATACATTGTGCTGTCAAAATTTGTGTTGGAAAAAACACACAAGGCAATCTGTCTTTTTAGTTGGTCTCACCCTCTATGTCAGTCATCTCCAGCCTTTTTCCCTACCCTACTTGAGTATATAGCAAGACTCTTTCCCACTCTTTTATGTAAATGGTAAGATATTTCACGCCCCCTCCCCTCCCCAACACACCAAAAGGGGATTTAAATGAGGAGGTTTATAGATTCCGTTACAAGCGAAACAGTGTGGAGATACGTTCTGATCAGAATATGTTCTTTACCTCTACATGTCTATGTGTTTTCATATTAATTAGTTTTTTTTTTTTTAAATACAACTTAATGAAAACAAAACAAAAATGTACTTGGCTTTTTGGTTTACAGTTTTTTTTTAATTTTATTTTATTTAAACATTTTTTATTTTTTTTTAAATAATTGTACTGAAAAGAATAATTGCGACATATTTTTTTACAAATACAAATGCAGTCAATCTCAAAATCTCTTAACGCTAACACTTGAAACCTCCTCGCGACTCTCTAAGGCAGGGCCATTCAACTAAAAACGGGAATCGTTGTATGCCAGCATTTTGTAGCCCTAGCATAGAAAGATCGTTAGTACAGTACACTCAGTAGGTAATCCGAAGGCCGCTTCTGGCCATTTGAATATCCCTGTCATAGGGGGACCACTGCTCTGTGTCATGCTTTTTGTCCACGGCTGGATTCTGAGGCCATGTTTTCTGGTTAGAAAAGAAGTGGCCCATCGTTCCGTGACAAGAATATCATAAAATGGCGATTAGTTAAGGATTCGTTTAAATCCGAATTTGGGGCCAAAAGGCGCAGATAACATAGCCTAGCTATAAACTACAACACAACATGTCAGATGCCCTTGCGATGACGAACAGGGCAGAAGAATGTATTTTTCAAAGTAGTGAAATTGGGATATTTCAGAGTGACTTCTCGCCCTACTGAATTTCTTCTGCCAGACATTCTGGGTATGGAGAAGCTCATCTGAAGACATAATTTTTATGTGTAAGGGATCTATTTTTCACATCTTCAAGCGTACTGGGTATACGGGCTAGACCTATATTTTATAGACCAATCAGTACACATTGGGTGATGTCGTCAACATCACGCCGCCCGCTTTTACTTCCCATGACTGTAACTGGTACCCATTTAAGTCAAAGCCACCTTTAAAAAAAAGTCCGTCTCTGTCAGGACCCGAGCGCAACCACATTCCGATCAGCTACACCCCAGCATACATGTGTGCCTATACAAATTAGACCACGATAAATTTCGTATTTAGTGCAATAGCTGGCATATAAGCGAGAACGCAGGCAGCTATTACAGTTGAAGCCTTATAATCTACAGGAAACAGTTGGTGTCTTGTTGTGGATGCAAATGTTTACATACGTGATGTTTTTCTTAACAACATTTACAGCTAAAATATCTGGCTCCTAACGCTTGCTATGAATCTTGAAGTGGTTTATGAAAACATAAATGAAACAGACCATTGTTCTTGTGGAGAAAAGCAAAGTAAATTTCATGATATGTAAACAGGATTGAAAGTTGTTAAAAGTGGATTCCTGTCTTTTAGTCTGAATTTTTTTTAAACAAAAATGTATATGCCTAGGCATTTATATATGTACACAGACAGACAGGCAGACAGACAGACAGACAGATAGACTGACCGACAGACAGTCAGGCTCTGCCCTTGCCCTCTCCCAAACAATTATAGGGGCTGGGACTAGCCTTGTTTAATTGCGCAATTATTATTATTATTATTAGTGGCCGCGTTAGTGCAGTCGATAGGAGACTCGCTTTCAATTTCAACTGGTGGCAGAGCACTTATGGTTTATAACTGTGTGCAATGACGCTGATTCACATCTCCTGACTTTACCTGTACCTTTATTATTATTAATATTGCCTAATTAAACAAGACTTTGAATCACCCGCCACCAGTTATGTGTGGTTGGGGTTGGGGCCTCAAAAGGCTTGATCTTTGTTCAATTGTCCAAAAATTGTAATTATGTTTTTATTATTATCATTATTTGGTGTATGTCAAACAAATACAAACAATTCCAATGTATTTGAAAAATAGGAAATGTATAAAAACACACGCTTAAGTAGAGACAGTGGCGGAAAAGGAAGGGGAAGTAGGCCGCGCGCTCACACACACACACACACACACACACACACACACACACACTGGTAGAGACAGACAGACATGAACACACGTTTATGTACCTACTCACGCACGCATGAACACTCAAGACTAAACATAAGCACGTTAATATGACACCATCTGGGATAAACAACCACATTTCATGAGCAATGTTGATTTGTGATTCCATTTGTGTCAGTCTTGCGTGTAAATCATTTAACCCTTATGAACAGTATTCGTCCTAGAGGTGCCGCGTTCGTTAAATAACACACTACTTCCCTGTAGGAAAACAATTGAATATGAGCTGTATAATTTCATTCAACTGTGTGCTTTTTACTCTTTACTGTGAGTACTGCTCAAATGAGTATACTTTTATTATTAATAGTGTCGTTTTCTAATTATATCAGCTTATTTTGTAGGGTTTTCATTACATGTATTTCTCATTAATTATCCATCTGACTGACTTCTTCTTCTTCTTCTTCTTCTCTTCCACCTTGTACCTCATCAAAGTGTAGGGGTGAAATGTAATGGTCGTTGATGTGCTTTGTCAAGAGCACTATTAAGACTGATGTTCATTTCTGTTAGGCTGTTCTTAATGTCATTACTCCATATTTTCCGAGGTCTTCCACTCGCTCTATACCCGTTGTAATGTTGTAGTGTGGCTCGCTGTGGCAGATAGTACCAAATGACTGACGTTGTATATCTGTCTGTACATCTGTCCATTTATTCCTCGATCCAATTGCATTCCCATGCAATCAATCATTCAACAATTATCCATCCGGCAGGCTACTTACCTAACTACCTAGGTCTGTTTATCACCACGTCTGCCTGCTTGCCTACTTACCTACCCATCCGTCAGTCCATCAGTCTAGTTACAGTGCTGCGATTATAGACGTATAAGTATCGATTCTGAGAAAGAGTCAAGAATTGACATCATAGCACTTCGGGCATTCTCATGCATGCTCCATCCTTATCATCAACAGCCAGCGAAGAGTTCCGATACTGATGGCACATAATCTGCTTATAAATCCGTCTTGCCTTTCTGCTGAGTGTAGTTAGCCGGCCAGACCCTCTGGTTACACCCAGGTGCCTCATTCTTTCTAAATCGTAATAATCTTCTATCTCTGCTGATTCCGTTGCTTGTTCCTAAAGGGCTTTGACCATATCTGCCTTGCCATCTATCAATTCACCACCAAGGGGTGCAGAAAGATAAGTGAGAAAAATAATTCTCAAGAACTGAAAAAGAAAAAAGATAGTCTTGTACAGCTAGCAGATTCTAAACAAAAATATGTGCAATCGGCGAAGATGTGGTTTTACAGACGAATGATAACACCCTTGACAAAGTTATGAAGATGTGTTCAAAGAAACTGATCCAGGGAGAGAACTGACTGCCCACAGTGTGACATTAAACTATGGAAGATCGTGTGTGTCTGAACTGATTCAATAGTACCAATACAGAAGGTTTGTGGATAGACATGACTACCAGCGCCACACAACTATAAGAAGCAGTCACGATTCAGTTTTATAAAACAAGAAATACTGCATAACATAATTGGTAATGCGAATTTCTCTAAGGAACCAGAGGCGCTATATTTGATAACATTTCAATAGTATTCAGTTTTCAGTGATCAGCATTATTTTCATAGAAGTTTTGTTTTTAATGCTGAAGAAAAAAAAAAGACAGTGGGTTATTTTACATAAATTTGTAATTGGACTTGTATTTGTAATGGTAAAAACTAAAGTTAACTCTGTAGGCCTGGACATGAGCCGAGTACTACCCTTATGTAAAATATTATTAGAAGCATTGATCAAAATATTTGCCTCTGTAACAAGAACTCTGTAGCCCTGTAGCTACATACGAATGTGAGTCGTGGACTATCTCTCAGTCCTTAAGAAAGAGAATAGGGTCTTTTGAGCTGAAATGCTATAGAAATATTCTCAGAATTTCTTGGACAAAGAAGATGAGAAATATTGACATCTTAAAAGGTCTGAGCATGAAGGAAGAGTGGCTAATAAACAGCATCCTTTCTAGAAAGCTGAAATATTTTGGTCATATCAAGTGTCACGACGGATTGGACAAAATTATAGCAGAAGGCATGGTACCAGGAAGGAGGGGCAGGGGCCGACCGACACGACGATGGGTACAGGATATAGGTGACTTCTTGAGTGTGAAAGTGCATGAGGCGGGAGAACTGGCGAGAGACCGAGTTTCTTTCAGACAGACTGTGATGAAAGCGACGTTTTGCAAAGGACCTGCTACATGATGATGATGAACAAGGACTATACAGCTGTATGTTCAAAAAGTTATGCCAAACTTAAACATTTGTTTAACTCAACCGTCATGTGTAAATTGTTTATTTTAAATTAAAGAAACATTGCTTTTGGCGGAGTGCAAATTAAAGTCAGGTGCATCAGAGTACCATCAGTCGATCTGACACCGGTTCCAAACCCCTTGCTGATTTGAAATAGATGATCGCTTTATTTGGCTTCGTCACCTTTAAGAAAAGCTATACTAGCTTTATTTGGCTTCGTCACCTTAAGAACGGCTATATAGCAGCATTTTGAAAAATAAATTATCATCATCATCATAAGCCGCTTCTGCCGTTAAGCGATGTGGGGTGGAATAATTTGAGATCCAGAGCAAGCTGGTTTCCACTGGCTATTGTCATGCCGTGAAGGCAACGAATGTCTTTAATATTGTCGATCCATGTTTTTTCGCGGCCGTCTCTCGCTCATGTAGCTGAGGATTAGATAAAGAAATAATTTTTTAAAAATTGAAAAAAAAAAATCTAACATTACCGCAGCAAAAGTTACATAATTTATAAAAATAACACACAAAATTTAATGAAAATAATCTTTTAATACAAATCAAATAATAGTGCACATTGCCCCTTAAAACGGCAGTAAATATGCCACTAGGTGGTAATTTGTTCAATGGAAAACCGCAACTTGTCTTAAAACATTTGGTCTTTTAAATCACCACTGACAGAAACGAATCCCTCGCATCCTTACTCCCATGAGCTCTGGCGTCTGTCTGGAAGGCAGAATGCATGTTTTGTTCCATCATTTTGATTTCTTTGTCTAACTTGTTAAGAAAGGAAATACTTTGGTAGTTGAAGTACATCAAGGTGTTGCTAAACACTCACAGAAATATGGTTTAAAAGCTCAATATAGGGACAAGAAAAAGCCTGCGCACACACACACACACACACACACACTCACACACACACACTCACACACAAACTTTAATCTTGTTCCAGAGACTGAGTTTTGTGTGCACATCCATTTTAAAGAACTGGCTTATTTGTGTGCAGACTGTTGGTTGCTTGCCTTTCAGGCAGATGCACTCTGATTTCCAGGAAAGCCCCAGTTAGTCGACTCTTACAACATGATTGTTAGGGAGGCAATGAATCAATTATTGTTGTTCCCATTTATGGCTTCTTTAAATGTAAATCATGCGTGACTTCGTTAACGTAAATTTCTAATACGTTTATGCCAACTTACAGAGTAAGGTATACTAAACAGACAACGAACGTTAAAGCGATTATCTTTCACCAGCAGAATTACAACGAGAAAAAACGCAAAGCACAAAAATTATCATTATCATCACGTGCCCTGCCGAATGTCTTAAGCGTTCATGTATCTCCACATATTTCGGTCCTTTGTCCTCTGGACCAGGTGCACCACTGATATCCCTCCGTGCCACCGTCGCAATCCATCCGTCATCATCTCTCTTGGTCTGCCTTTCCATCTTCTACTGTTGGTCTTTAAAAAAAATTAACTGACTAAATTTACCACATTATTCTTTTCGAGTTTTGTCTAAAACATATATAACATAATACACTATGGAATTGAAATATTGTTTTATACTGTATAACATTATATATAGACATTGAAATAGAGTGTAAAACATATATAACATAATACACTATAGAATTTAAATATTGTGCAAAATATGTATAACATAAAGTATTGATATAGAAATAGTGTGTTAAACATTTATAACATAAAACACTATGGTATTTAAATATTTTGCAAAACATATATAATATAATATACAGATATTCAAAAAGTAAAAACTAATATAACAAAATAATTTTTAAAGGCGACAGAATGATATAACAATATGATACTGATATAAGACAGAATGATCTAACAAAACAGTAATAATACTTGACATAGTAATTCAAGTAAACGGTATTTGATATGTATGTAAGCAAAACAGTATGATTTATTTTAAAAGCCCTTTCTTCCCTAATGAGTGTCGTCACAACCCTTTGGCTACTGAAAGGTTTGCTCAGTTCAAGTCCACGTTGAAGATTACCGTGTATCATACCACCATTCAATCAATGCTGACAAAAGACAACTCATATATGACCTAATTATCCCAACTGTTCAAGCAGTTTCATGATGACATGTGGCTACAAAGAAAGGTACAAGTAGAAATGAAAACACATTTTTGATCTTTAATTTACGTGAAAGCTACTTGTGGGGCGTTGCTCGGTCTTGCATAACATAATGTCGTAGCCATTTCCAGACGTTAATGGAATAATGATTTAAATTATCGGTTGGCCAGTTTTCTGTTTTAAGAAATGCAAGTAAAAGCTAGAAGTGCGTCGTAGAGATAACATCTAAGAGAGAGAGAGAGGGAGAGAGAGAGAGAGAGAGAGAGAGAGAGAGAGAGAGAGGGAGAGAGAGAGAGGTCGAAATAATAGATAAGATATATATATATAAAAGGACCATATATATATATATATATATATATATATATATATATATATATATATATATATATATATATATGGTCCTTTTCCCGTTTCCCGGCCCATCTACACATTTTCTCGGTCTGGTTTAGATCAGAAAAGCGTCACTTTGTTCTGCTTTCTTTGAAACGAGTCTCTCATGGTATCTAGGCTCAGGCTATAGGTAAAGATGGTTGGGTGAGAGTAGTTCAAGATGTTCTGGGGTCGTTAAAAGCTGTGCCCCTGTGTAGTATAGAACACGCGACATCAGCTCTGATGTAATTAGAGGTAAGACAATATAACACCCCTCTAACGTAGGACAGTCTGACAAAGTATGAATGAAAAGTCAGCCAGTGTGTAGACGGGCAGGGAAACGTGAATAGGACCATATATATATATATATATATATATATATATATATATATATATATATATATATATATATATATATATATATATATATATATATATATGTATATATATATGTATATATATATATATATATATATATATATATATATATATGTATATATATATGTATATATATATATATATATATATATATATATATATATATATATATATATATATATATATATACAAGGTCCGACAATTAAGTCATGAGACTAATTCCATAAAAATTAAAATAATCAACAATTGAAGATATAACCTGTATTTTATTTAAAGTAAGCCACTTGTGCATTGATACAGAGAGTGGCACGATCTAAGAAACACTGGAACGACCTCTTTTGTTCTCGTGTTGTTATGACCCATATAGTCGATTTTACGGCCCTTTGGATGTCATAAAAATCGTGAAAGATGCCTCCTTCCAATCGATATTTTAATTTTAGGAATATGAAATAATCACAGGGAGAGAAATTTGGAAAATAGGGTGGAAGGCTGAGAACACACACTTGTTTTGGGGCAAACAATTCTTGTTTTGGGAATGTCTCTTGGGTACTCAACTGCTGATGTTTTTGGTCATTAAACAACGAACGTGGTACAAACCGGCAAGCAACTTTTTTCTTGCCAAAATCTTTCACAACAATTTTATAAATGGTCTCTCTACTACCACCAGATTCATCTGCTATCGTCTTAACAGTAAAATAATGATCTTTTTCTATCCGTTCTCTGATTTTTTGCAATGAGTTTATCATTACGAACATAAATTTGGCGTCCAAGTCTAGGTGCATTAGTAATCATTTCTGCACGACTTTTGAATGGTGAATACCATCTGAAAATTTTTGCACGAGATAAACAATTATCCCCATAAATTATTTGAATCAATTGAACTGTTTCAAGGGCTCTTTTTCTGAGTTTTAAAAAGAATTTAATGTTAGCTTTTTTTCTCTGTGCTGATTACGTAACAATGCATCTCTGACCAGGTCAACAAAATGGCGGCTTGTTTGCAGTCTGCTTATCGAGCGGTGATGAAAAGTTGTCTGATCATAGATGAATGTTGTCTCTTTAGATTCAATGCTTTACTTTATATTTGGCATTTTTGTATTAGCCATAATAAAATCAGTCTCATTACTTAATTGTCGGACCTTGTGTGTGTGTGTGTATGTGTGTGTATATATATATCTATATCTATAAATATATATATCTATATATATAAAAATCAATGTTTGTGTGTTTGTTTGGTCTCTATAGACTCGGAAACTACTGAACCGATTTAGCTGAAATTTTCAGGATATGTTTGCTGTGATACCGGATTTTGAACCGTCGTGGTTTGAAATTCAACCTGTCACTGTTAGAGATAGGTGACCACAATTAATGCCAAAATATACGCAACTAATATTTAGTTACGTGCAGCCAACGCCTTCTCTAATACTAATACATAGAGTAGGTCGTGGTACAGCAAACAAGACTATCTCTATATTTGCCACAATAACCATATTAAACACGATTTCTATATTCTGTTTTTTTTTCAAACAACCTTTGATTGGGGGGGGGGGGGGGCAATCAAGGACTATCTCGACGTCGGCGCAAACATTGACTGCGTCATTAACTTCATTAGACAGGTGCGATTTCCATTGTCTTTCTTTTCTAAAAACCTTTGATGAGGGAGAGGGTACTAGGTGGATTTAGTTGTGGGACGGGGGGTATGGGGGGGGGGGGGGTCAAAGACTATCTCAAATTACGCCACAGCAACGCGTGGCCGGGTACAGCTAGTATATATATATATATATATATATATATATATATATATATATATATATATATATATATATATATATATATATATATATATAAGTTAAGGTGAATAGTTACCTCCTTTTCTCCTCATCCCGTCTTTACATCTTAGAGGATGTCTTGTAATATATTAGTGTTACTTCGCATTGTGTTTATGATTCAGGTCTCAGTTCACTTCGGTCTGAATGATCTAATGCATAAATGATTTCAGAAGTCCATCGTAGATACATGCGTTTTACTCACTAATACATTGGTTGAAATTGTGCCTAATATTCGGACTTGACAATCTCGCAGAAGTGATTTTATTTTATAATCTCAAGCCTCCGAGCTTATCCTTTCTTCACACTTTGCACACACACACACACACACACACATATATATACATACACACTATATATCTGGGAAACTGAGGCTACTTCTGGGGATTTAACCTGAACAAGTGTCTCATAAGGCAGAAAGCTAGCCACTGTACCACTATAGTTTCACACACACACACAAGCCCACACACACACACACACACACACACACACACACACACACACACATACTGTAACATACAAAAGTATCTCTACCTTTAATTGTTCATGTCTTTTCTTTCTGTTTGTTATTTTTTATTTTTTTTATTTTTTATTTTACATATAAAACATGCTTGCTTGGTGGAGAAATCACAACTTAGCATGCCAAGCAATGTTTTCTTCTTTCTTAAGATACACTATTGATCAGGATAATAGCTGGCCTGCCCCTAACCAATATTAAAATCAATACACTTCTGTTTGTGCATGTGGTGTGTGTTTTTTTCCTCCTAGATTTCCCAGTCGACCCGGCAATTTCTTGCACATTCAAAAGACATAAATTATCACTGTTTCACTTTGTATAGTTCACCCAAATTTTCGATTAGCATCAGCATTTGTGGCTGTGTTTACGAACGTACTTTGATTATTCTATACTGAGATTTGATTCAGCTGTTTGCACTTTAAATGCATTGATGTCGTTGAACGTCGTCAAGAAGCTATGACACACTAATGAATGTTAAATTGCTTTTTCTGTTTTGTTAAGTTCACTTCCATGAAAAGTTGTTGTTGTTCATCCACTACTGAACATTGGTCTTCTTCCAGAACTCGAATTTTACGGCATACCCGTTTTACAAATTTGTGGGTCTCTTTTGTTATCGTAAAATGGATTACAAAGAATTGGGCTGGTTTGCAACCTATTTCAAATTAGTGGCCTCCTAGTAGCGCCCCCTTGATTATATGGTAAGACTTCACACGATTACCTTCCCCGTCAAACCAAATGTAACAAAACGTGGAGGACAAAAGAAAAAATCCCAAGTACTTTAACAATAACTTGTGGGAAAATATCCACATTAATGATATTTGCTATTTCTTGTCTGATGTTGTTTAAGTCAGAGCAGATCAGAGATCATTCAGAACATGAAGCTGTCATAGCTGTTTTTGTTTTCATGACTGTTAAAGCTAGAAATCCGCATTATTATCAGTAAATTTGCACTCAGTATTTCAAAAGAGAGGATGAAGACATTCAGGAGCGATATGGAATCATTGTGAGGAAAAGGTACAATGCAATACCAAAAATACAAACGATAAACGATGGGTGGGAAATGCTGAAAGAGTCTGTCCATCAAACAAGCAAAGAGATTTTACCAGAAGGAAGACAAACAGCTAAACATAAATGGATGACTGATGAAATTTTAAAATGGGTGACAGAAAGCAGTGTATGAATGACAAGGAGGAATATGACTAGATAAATAAAGAAATAAGGCATAAGTGTATAAAGGCAAAAAAGAGTATCTAAATGAACAATGCAATGTAATTGAATGAACAATGCAATACAATTGAACACAGTCCTGTTAACGATGCCAAAAGTGTGCATAAACAAATTAACTAACTGGAAGAAAGACTCAAGTAAACACAGGATGTCTGAAATCAAGAACAGGAGAGATCTTAATGGAGGAAGATGATGTAATTACTAGATGGAATGAATACATAAGAGTTTTACGATGGAAAGAGAGCAGAATTACCAGAAGAAAGAAATTTAGAAGGTAGGTCTATACTAAAGAAAGAAGTTAACGATGCTATTAAAAATACAAAGAAAGGAAAGTCAACTGGGCCAGATGAAATTTATGTAGAAGAATTCGAAGTACTGGGGCAATTTGGGGTATAAATAAGAACTAAACTGTTGAATCATTTATAACTAGGTACATTCGAAGTGATATGATGAAATCTGTATTTACTACGCTACCCAAAAGACCAGGAGCAATTCAGAGATAATTTCGTACAATCAACCAAATAAATCATGTCACCAAATTACTACTCAGAATTATAATGAGAAGAACAAAAAGAAAAACAAGAATGGACATGATTGAAGAGCAGTATGGATTTATGAAAGGTGAAGGGACAAGTAATGCAAAATACATATTACGAACACTGATAGAAAGATCAATGGACACACAAAAGGACTTACATTTGTGCTTTATAGATTTTTTTGTTGTTGTAGCTTTATAGATAATACCAAAGCATTTGACAAAGTTAAACATGAAAAGATGATAAAAATGTTGGAAGACACCAATGCAGACGGAAAGGATCTCGGAGTAATTAAAAACATTTACTGGAACCAAGTAGCAACAATTAAAATGGGAAACAGACTGGGTACTTTTGAACAGATAAAGCAAGGAGGGACAGAGATGTGTCTTATCCCCAGACATTTTCTCTCTATATAGTGGAATAATTTTGAGGAAAATTAAAGAGAATGCAGGAGTTAGAGTTGGAGGATACAATATAATCGATTAGCGTTACACAGACGATACAATTTTGATAGCTGAAAATGCAACTGATTTACAAATGCTGGATATTATGGGTATGGAGAGTGCGAAAAAAAAGGACTTTCACTGAATATTAAGAAAACAGAAGTAATGGTCATATTAAAGAAGAAAATAATTCCAGGTTGTGATATCTGAATTGAAGGGAAAAGACTTAACTAAGTCAATAAATTTAAATATCTGGGAATAATCATATCACCATATGGAAAATGTGTGACAGATATTAAAAGCAGAATAGGTCAAACAAAAGCTGCATTTCAGAAAATAAAAAATATCTTATGCAATAAATTGCTCTCATTTAATATCAGAAAGAGGGTGCTAATATATATATATATATATATATATATATATATATATATATATATATATATATATATATATATATAAAATACCTTTCTTACTGCATGGCAGCGAATCTTGAAATGTTACTGAACAAATTAAGAAGAATTTTGAAGCAACAGAGAGGTGGTTTCTGAGACGAATGCTACGAATACCTTGGACGGCGAAAGTAACTAACAACGATTGCTTGAAAGAGGCTGATGAAAGTAGATCTCTAAATACAATAAGAAAGAGACAAATACTGTTCTTTGGCCACATAATGAGAAGAGAGACACTGGAGGTGAACATAATAACAACTGGAAAGATCAGTGGGAAAAGGCGTAGAAGCATACAAAGAGAGATGATGCTGGATGGGCTGAAACGATAGCATTGAGAGATATCATCCAGAGAGCTGTTCCAGGCAACCAGGAATCGGGATCTGTGGAGACGCATGAGCGCCTACGCCAGTTGGCAGGGCATGTGATGACGATGCCCGCAGTTACAAATTTTCTTGACGCTTGCCTTGAAACTTCCTTGCCCTGCTCTAATGGGGGGGGGGGGGGGGGGGGGGAGGGGGGGGGGGGGGGGGGGGGGGACTAGTTTGAGACCACTGTTTTGACAACGTTTTTAACTAATTGATGACGCATAGTTTTTTTTTTTCTTCTTTAAATTTCATTGCCTCTGTAATTGTTATTGTTTTCCAAGCGATATGATAACTTTGTTTATATTTTGTCTAGGGGAGTAAATAGCCGGTTGCCGGTTGTTAGTTCTTCGGCACCTTGAGCCTAAATTTTTAAGGCTGGTTTTGCTTCTATCAAACCCTAAAGCATTTATAGAAGTTTTGTTTTCTTCAATATTTTATTAACATATATCGTACATACCACTTTACTTTCCTACTTAGTCGCACCTCTTCTACCTTGGAGTGTGCTTTGCCATGGATTTCGCTAGACTTCTCTTTAACAGTTCTCTTTCTATTCAAGTCCTCTGTCAGCTAGAGACCGTCAGATGATGTCTCTCCAACAAATCCCGGGTCGCCCTGGAGGTCTGGTTTCCTGGTTTTTTAGCTTCCTATGTTTGCTATGGTGGCCGATTTTCTCCCATTCTGCATACATGCCCAAACCATCGTAACTGTGACTGATCCATTCGGGTTTTTAAGGCCTGGTTATCAGATCTTGACGTATTGTCTGATTAGGACTTTATCCCTTTTTTTGTCACTTGGACCACCTTACTCGGATATCTCATTTCTGAGGTCCGAAGCTGGCGTCTGTGAGCTGTTGTCATTGCCCATGACCCACAACCGTAGCTTTTGTCCTCTTGCCAATTTCTCTTTTGCAAAGAAACCCTTGTCTTATGGCCTGGGAAAGTTTCCTAGCAGCTGCATTTTCGTGTAGCCAGCTCAGTCTTAATGCCTCCGTTTCGGTCTATTTCCAGTCCAGTTTATTTGAACTGGTTGACCTGCTCCAGTGCATACTGTCTCAACATGATCTGGTGTTCCTTCTTCTCTCTTGAGATCACCATGGTTTTAGTTTTGGAGATACTAATGGTCATCCGTCTCTTTTCAAGCTCTTCATTCCAGACAAGTAAGTTGGATCGAGGGTGTACCTCTGATTTAGCTATAAGGGCCACATCGTACGCAAATTCCAACTCTGATGATTGGTCTCATCTTCCAGTATCCCCCTGAGCCCTTTTTTGCCTTCTCCTTACCGGTCTTTAAATCATCCGTTATACAAATGAAAAGGCAATGTGGGAGAAAATCACATTGTCTGACCCTGCTAGTAGTCTTAAATTCTTCTAACTTTTAAACTGCTGTTCTTACATAATTTCTGCAGCTTTTGTAAAAACTCGGTATTGTACTGATCAGGGGTGCTGGGATGTTTTTTCCTGCCAATCAGTCACAGATCTTGCTCCAGAGTACCTTGTAAAATTCCTTTTCCAGATACCCAAAATAAAGACATGGGTGCATCTAACTCTATATTCAAGAGCTTTTACACTCATCTGTCTGAGTGCGAATATAAGGTCTTGAGTACTTCAGTTTGCTCTGAAGCCGCACTGGGCCTGATCCAGCTCTGGCTCTGCTAGATTTCTAAGTCTCTGAGAATTTGTGAATAACCTAACAGTAACCATAAGGAGGGATATGCCTCTGAGGTTTTCACGTTGTCTGTTATCCCCCTTTTTAAATATAGGTATAATTATGGCAAACTCCCAATCTTTTGGTATAGTTTTGCTGAACCAGGCTGCCTGGAGAACCTTCAGGAAAAGTCGCTCACATGCCACTCCAAAATATTTCACCATCTCTGGTGTTATATCATCATGTCCTGCTGCTTTCCCCAGCTTTATCTTCTCAATAGCTGCCTTCAGTTCTTCCTTTTTGATGTTAGCATCACCATGGTTGATTTTCTACTCAGTAGTGAGGTCTGTTATTTCTTGGTTATGACTTTCCTCCACATCGAGAAGCTCTGCGAAGTATTCTGTATATCTGTCCATGATATAATTTGTAGTATAGTAATCACGGCCTCTTTCTTGTCTTTTATGAATTTCAGCGGGCACTTTTCTCCTTCCTCATGTTCTCAATGGTCTTGTAGAACAGTTTTTGATTTTCTTTTCTCTTGCATTATTTTCGAACTTTACTCAAAATTCTTCCCATGATTTCTGTTTGCATAAGCCACTTTATTTTTGGCCTCTGTTCTGTGTGCCACATGTTGTTGATATTTCTATATTTCTTTAGCTGCTTTCCTGGCTGCCAGATATTGCTTACATGCCCTTTTCTTTTCTCATATTGTCAATGTGTCCGTTGAACCCACCTTCTACTTGGGACTACATGCTTCTACTGCAGCTGCAGCGAGGTGTAGTGAGTCATTTTCTACCCATTAAGTTATGCCCGATAGATGACGTCAGTAATAAATGTAAGGCGAATGTTTTGACTGACTGAGATAACACGAGATTTATGTCTTGAGTTTCATGAGAGACATCTGAAAGTCAGGTTTTATGTGAAACATGATTGTTCACGTGAACCATAAAGGTTGACTGGCAGGATTCGTGTGAAATGCGAATTATCACGGGCCAGACACGACTTTCAACGGTGGGGAATTCGTGAGAATGAAATTATCCAGAATATTCGAGAACATGACAGATCAGAGGGCTATATAATAGCGAAGAAAGGTTTGTGAGGCAGTCTCGTTTAGGCCAAGGGAAGGTGTACGTGTGAAGAAGTCCGGAAGAATGTTGACGTCTGAATAGCGTGATTTCCCAATGCCTACCTGGCATAAAATAGCGGCTGACGGAAACGGTGGCCAGCTGTGAGTGACTGTCGTCTGGATGGAGGGAATTACTGTGTTTCGCTAAGTGGTGTGATGTAATCTACGATGTTACAAAGGTATGATTGACTGTTTAGAGCATTGAATAAGTAATCGATGAGTGCTACGGTTGTGTATGAACATTTACTGACTGCAACATCAGCGAGTTAAAATAAACGGTACGTGTAACTTCTGAACGTCTGCCAGCGTCCATGTTTTCTCGTTCTTGTCAGTCGGTGAATGGAAAGATGCGGTGACTCATTCGAGCCAGCAATTAATAACAATGAAGATCACTGCAGAGGATATTTTTGAATCTGCACCAGAGTGTCAGTGTCCTCTGACGGTTCTTCTTCAGTTCCTATTGCCATCACAATAAGCTTCTGGTATCTAGCCCTAATATCTGGCTCTCTTAGTATGCCTGAATCCTCATCTCTTCTCGGTTGCTTAGTTTGCTTAGTTTCACGCGTGGTTGTCGATCTTGCCTTGTTTGAACAGTTTTTTCAGTAGTACTTTTTTGTGTGTGACCAGAAAATGGTCACTTTCAATCTCTGGTCCTCTCATGACTCTGATATCTCTCACAAACTTGAATAAACGTTTTCTTACAGTCGTGTAGTCAATGGGGAATTATTTATTCTTTGAAGGTTCGCTTCTTGTGTATGCATGTATACGATTGTGGGGGCATTTTGTGTTCGTAATGACAAGGTTCTGTTCACTGCAGAATCTTAGAAGTCGCTTGCCCTTATTATTCAAAACATCTTCACCATGTCTTTCGATCACTCCACCCCGTCTAGAGTGATCATTTATTTTTCTGGCATTAAGATCTCCTAGGAGGATAATCCCATAGTGACAGTCATCCGTGGTCATTTGGAGCAGTTCAAAGAGATCCTCTTCGATATCTACTCGCTTGTCTTCATTTGGCTTGTACACAATGACAAAACTAATTATTTTATCTTCTTTTTTTCAGATCTGATAACATAATTTGCTCTGAGAAGAATGTGCATCCCTTGATGTTACTAACTTGATTCCTGACTACAATACAGTCAACACATTCCTTGGCTCTCTCCGTCATAGGGACACCACTGCAGAGCAGTATACTTCCATCGTGATCTGTAATTTCCTGCCCTTTTTTTCTTGGTGTCAGTCAAAGCGAAGATTTCTAATTTTTCTTTCCTCATCTTCCCTGCTAACTCGTTGTCTATCCTGTTAATAGTGCGCATACATATCAGTGCTTCTTCTTGTTATTGTTACTGCTACTACTGCTGCTGTCGATTGTGCTACTGCTACTACTACTGCTATTACAGCTGCTACTGCTACTACTACTGCTACTACTATTACTGCTACTACTATTACTGCTACTATTATTACTACTGCAGCTACTACTACTATTACTGCTACTACTACTACTGCTAGTGCTACTACTACTTATGCTGCTACTATTACTACTACTGCTGCTGCTACTACTACTACTACTGCTGCTACTACTACTACTACTACTACTACTACTACTACTACTACTCCTACAACTATTACTAATAATAATAATAATAATAAAGCTACTACTACTGCTACTACTACTTCTACCACTGCTACTATTGAAAACGCATGCAAGGTTTAGGCCCATTGAGACCACTTTCCCCGCCCTTCAGAAAATAAGCTTCTGGGTCCTTTGACCTAGCCGCCGAGTGTATCATTTTGTGTCAGCGTCCCTGCACACTAGACTCCATGTAGTCTCCGTGGTGTAGCAACTGAGCCTCGCCTGCAGATCAGAAGGTCGTGGGTTCGGGTTCTGAAGGGGCCAGGCTTTCTTTTTTCCTCCCAAAATGACCTTCGCTCCGAGGTCGACCCAGCCTTGAAGGGGCACCAGGTGCAGTCATGGGAAGTAAAAGCCCACGGCGTGATACTGACCACATCGCCTGCCAAGTGCTGATTGATCTATAAAATATAGGGCTAGCGCATATGCCCAACAAAAGGGCCCTTTGCTTTACTTTCTTAAATAAACATTAAAAATTGAATACATTAAATGGCAATCCAGAGAAAAATATTATAGTATGTAACCCTTTTATTATGTTGTGTTATATTATCACAACTGATGTCACTGCACACTAGGCATTTTTTAGTACAAGTCGTCTCCTTGTGAGATGCAATTGTTTGTTATTTTGAAGCATCACCTCGGCTGGTGCCGGGGGCCCTAAAATAAAGCTCGGCAATAAAAGCTTCCAGGACCTCTTCATTGGTAATCTTTATCCTCATGGTGGCGCTTTGTCACCGGGTGTTTATCGCTTGTCTGATGTCGTGGTGGGTACAACTTACCTACCTATCTACCTACTGGGAATTTCCATGCGTGCTCTATTCATATTATTTGTTCCTGTAAGAGGTTGGTTATAATGTCTTCTATCTCGAGCTCGAAGATGGAACAGACGTGCTTCACCATGCTTTACTCCCATATCACGCAATCGTTTTAGAGAACTTGGGGGGGGGGGGGGTGCTCTGTGGCGAGATGGCTCACGCTCCGAGGACCTGTCGTTTGGTTTACAAGTGAAGAAGCTTATAGATTGTGAATCGTAACTGGAGCTACTAAGTTTGATGGTTTGTGTGACGCATTCAGCGGTTAACCAGCCGTCCTGCGGTTGAGAGACCGGGCCATATGAAATACGTCGTTCTCTCGATTTTAAATGCCTATTTTAAATACTTGTATCCAGATTATGAGAACGCATTGTTTGCACAACAGATTGAATAATAGCCTGCAGATAAACAGCTTCAGAGTATTTGTTAACAAGTTTTCGTCATGCAATGGAACTATCTGTCACGAATATCAACAACATCCCGGACTCCTATTAAACTATTGCCATGTTAAAATAACCCGTGCAGCAAGGTTAACAAAACTTTTTATGCTTGTCCCATTACATGTAACTAGACAATTCCCCCGGCGACCCTGTGGTGATGTTGGACCTTCACTAACGTTAATCACATTGATTTTGTGGTATAATTAACCGCACGAGTAAGCAGCTTTAGTGTAAACTATGGCTCAGACAAACCACCGACTAGACTTATATGGATGGCATGAGGCTTGGAGCTTTATATTGGAGGTGATATTTCTGTCATCCTATTCATCACGGAGTTTAGCTTCAGTGTTTGTTCGTTTGTCTTTGTTCTCTGTAGAGTTTATGTGAGTACAAGCTAACCTTTGTGTTTCCTGCTTTCACATTATGCTAGCTTTAACATACGTTTTATACTTCTAATAAATTTTCTTAACGTTTTTTACCGCGGAGATGTATCGCTTCAGAGGTCATAGTTTATGAACATCCTTTCGCTCATCCATCCAGTAGATGGAGAAAGGTGGGGAAAGGAGTGTTAAGAAACTAAATGTAGGACATCACGGCTAGTTCTGAGGGTGAACTGAACTCTATGGCACATCTGATCTAGACTTTAGAAAACGCATGACAGTATGAACATGAGATAAAATAGATCGTCACGTACTGCGGAAAATGATATAAGGAGTGACCAACGGATGTTGCTGTAAGTACTGAGAAAAAACCAGACGAATAGATAATCGACCTGCAACGTCACTACCGGTACAAGAGCTGTGCACTAGTGATGTTCGAGACGGGGCGCTTTATAATAGTTAGATAACACCTCTGATTACCCATTTTTTTTTTCAACTTCGTCTTTGTAACAGTTGTTTGTCCAGCCCTATATGCCCAAACACCCAAAGGCTTGGAAAAGTGACCTTTACTTTGTACTTTTGTGCCAGGATTTTACACCCTGCTTAGTATCCCCCCCCCCCCCCACAATCCTTTTCGAAAAGCTGTCTGGCGACTGAGTCATTTTGAAACATAGCAATTTCCCATAAAAATCACCATCGAGTGCCTTGCCTACTGGAGTGAGTGATCATGCCTCTTGACAACCTGCTATCTCCAACAACATGCATCAGTTCATAAGTGGACACTCCTTCAAGCCATGACAAAAAGATGTCATTCATTTTCTTTCGCTGTTTGTCTAACTCTCTCTCTCTCTTTCCTTAAATCTTTTCAGTGGTCACAACATTTTGCAGTTTTCCCTCTATCATCACATGGCCAACAGTGAGGACTCGTTTTCTTGAGATGTTTGTTTGTAAGTTACCATCGGGCCCTTTTCTCTTTCAAAACATCTGTCTTACTCATTTAAGCTGTTCAGTGCATTTAAAGCCCTTTTTTTACACCATATATATGACACCTCAAGAAACTGTGCGTCTTGTTTATTACTTGTCGATGACTCACAGCCGAATGTTAAAAGTGACTCATATGGCATCTGAGAATTCTTTGTCGAACCCCACATGGCAGGGATTTATTTCATAAGTTGAGCTTTATTTTGTGAAATTCCATTTCTGTCTATCCTATTTTGTTGTTTATCTCTGTGATACGTCTTCAATCCGATGTTAAATGTGTGCCTAGATCTTAAACTTATATAATATAGTTCTTCCAACATTATACGTGTACCCTTTATTATACACCGGTGCAGGTATTTTCTTGATATTATTATTACAAGCTGAGCCCCATTCTTTCACCTTTTTGTCCCAGGGTATCTACCATATCCTTGACTTCTTTCAGACTTGTTATCAAGACACAAATAAAGATTAAATGAAAAAAATCCGTTCCAGAATCGCAGATGGTTATGTAATTATACCTGTAAAACAAAAAATTTTCTTTTCGTAGAGAAAATAGTTTGCAAATCCACGAGCGTGTATATAACCTTAAGCATAATAAACACAACAAATACATAAAATATAGACCATCAGAAGAGTTGATGGTGTTAGTGACAGTTGGTAAGGAATTAGCAGTAGAAAGATACCATTGTTTAAAAGTGGGGTACTCAAGATATAAGTATCGAATAGTTGTCAAGCTTGGTATGTTGCTTTGTTTTTTTTTTTTTTTTATCTCTTAGTGGCAACATACTTCTTGAAACTGAACAAGTGTCTGTTTCACTTAATGAAACATGTGAAACGAGATGTCTAATTGCTTGCGTTTTAAAATATTTCTGAAGTAAAACATTGCCTTGTTCTTGAGGTTAATATCTTTCGCTACATATTTACATACGGCTATATCTTTTGACAAAATCTTGCACCCCACCCAATTTTATACCCCTTTTTGCTGTTTGAAGAATTCGAATGAATCCCATTTGTTTTCCCTGGTTTTTTCCCCCCGTCTCCACAGATGCTTTTATTTTCTGCTCTTTCTCAAGTTGTCTGAATTCTCTGGAACTGACCAATTTTTTCGGGTGTTCTACTATTTTCTGTATATCAGTAAAACGCCTGTCAGTGATGCTGATTTTTTTTTTTTTTTTTTAGTGAGGCACAGATGGTTTGTGGGAAAAGTTACATAACAAATCGAATAGTCGATAATTTTATTTTGTCACGTTGAATGCTACGGCGTAATGCTGACCACATTACACACCTAGTACCGATGGTCTGTAAAAATATAGGTGCTCTTCCCATATACCCAATACGCCTAAAAGAGTGAAAAGAGATCTTTACTATGTGAAATGCTAGGCTATATGGCAACGTTCCAATTATTATTGCTTTAACATTGTAGTGTCGTTCAGTGCAAAGAAGAGCAAAGTATAAGCTGGTTTTGTTATCCGGTGAGGGTGAAGAGTGTATAATTACCCCTGTATGCCTACACATTGAGAAGAAACGATTACTGAGCACGGCAAAGGCTAAGAAACAGAGGGGAACAGAGGGATTGACATCTCAGCAAAGATGTATGCTGGCGTTAACTAGCTCAGCAGAACTGACAGTAGGAAACGGACTGTAACTACCCACAACACTGCATGGCAGGATCTGAACCAGCACATGGTATACTTCTCCTATTTCTTCTCACCGTTTGGTTTCATGTACGCGGGTTATATCGTCGGGTGGCTTTTTCTATGAATTCACATGTCCATTCCTGGTCCTCCATGACGTGGGATACAATACAGTATTTCAAGTAGTTAGATGATAAGCAGACAAGACTAGAGGCAATCACACACACACACACACACACACACACACACACACATACACAAAATCAGAATTACGGAACAGAGAAGATCATGAAGAAATTAAATAACAGAAATTTACTTTTATTTTAACGTGTAGTGAAGACGAAAATAGATTCAGAAAATGATATCGATTTCATTTGGTTCTATAATTATGGAAAAGGAATAGAATGCGACCTCTCAGCGCTGTGTTCAACTGAAAGCTAAACAGTTTTTCTTTCTTTCTCGTTCAGGCTCAGATCTCAACATTAGGCCTATTTCTAATTAAAGGGGTGGTTTCAGATTTTTGATATTCTCGTTCAGTTTAGCGGTTAAAGGAAGCTGGATGCTATCATATTCACATACATCCTCACTGTGGGCTTTACTTAAACTCATACTTTGATGGATAATGTCCAAAGTATTTTTTGTCGAGACGTGTTACCTTTGTGCGCTTTATTTGCAGTAAAAGGAAATCCAAGGAGAAAAAAAAAGGGGGGGGGGGGGGGTTTTCTGGCTGTCCTGGGAAATGATTTATAGGCCTCAAACTTCTCCTGCTGTGCTTATCGGACCAAAAAAACAAGTTGTTGTGGTGATTTGCAACAGTTACTGACGTTATAGTGATTATATATATATATGCCCGGCTCGCCAGCGCAGTTGGTTAAACCTGACTGAGCCGCGACCGGGTGACGATTCCTTGTGATCTGGGTTCACCCCCGTGGGTAGGCAGAAAAACCACATTTCTCACAGATTTACAGTATCTATCACGGTATCAAGGCCGAAGGATTGCGATATGCATGGTACCAGTTTGCTGCAATTTTCGAGCTATTACAGGTGGTTGTCTTAACTTCGCGACTCGTATGGCAAGCTCAGCTCTATCAGGACGAGCTAGCCTTCTGCCACAGAGTGCAACATCATATTTGGCCTCCGTTCAGTCTTTCGGATTAAATCTAGGTACCTTTCAAAACCAGACATGCCAAATGCCAGCTTCCAGTCTCGCGCAGAGTCGAGCATGGATAGAGCGTGTGCAACATTTTTTATTTTTTTTAACTGCCCAGCCTTGAGGAAGCGCATGGGAGGGACGTTAGAACTGAACCTCTTGTTGGCCCTCATCCTGGCTTTGTCCTCAGTGTCGGCCAAATTTTTGATGAACTTTTTGCCGTTCCAAGTGTATCGTTCCTGACCTATAATTAATCTGTACTCGAGCGTCTGCTTAGCTTCACACAGGAGACATGTCGGTTCGTTGGTAGCCTGCCATATGACCAGTTCGGCGCCTGAGAGCAAAACATCTTTAGCAGATCTAATGATAAAGCTCAGTCGCTGTGAAGCTATTCAGCTCAGTCGCTGTGAAGGTATTCTCCAAATCTCACCCATGGGAGTTTTCGTGGCAAGGCATTCTCGAGGCCGAACCATTCCTTTCTAGACCCATAACTCATTCTCGGTATCCAGATCTGTTGTGATATAATATTTGTACGCTATTTGGTTGAAGCTTTTGACCACCATGTGACTTTTCCCTGCGTGTAACTCATGATTTGTTTCAATTTCAGTGCAATCTGATCATATTCTATCGCATCGTCTACCTTCTACTTCCAGCCTCGTCTTTATCGCTGGCTGGACAAAGTCTATTATGGAGTCTGCAGACTCGCGCTTGGTCATCACGAGTCTGGCTTGCCGATTTTGTACTTTTCGGATATCGACTCAAAAGAAAGTACCAGCTTAGCCTGTTTACAATACAAAGGCACGCCAGTCAGACAAGCCGGTGCTCCGAGTCATATTCTCATAGTAGTGTTGATTTTCCATCCCCTTGCTTTGACGGTTCTCATACTAACTTCGTACAGTAGCAGCGACCAGAGGAGCTTTGCAATCATCATAAATTGGAGACACTACTAGACCTTGAACTTCCCGATCAGCCTGCTGTGCCCGATAGCGGAAAGGCCTATTGCCATGCACACGTGTATACGCCAGACTTTCTTCCTATCAGATAGCTTCAAATTGTAGACGCAGCCAAAACTCGTCACTGGTTCCTCCACAACCGTGGCAGTCGATTTGCTTGCTACCATGAATCTGGTTGCCACCGCCTTACCTTTATGATTCGAAAGGCTTCTTGACTTCTGCTGATTGAATTGCATGTTGCACCATTCGAACACGTAACCAAGGCTCTTCAGAATAACGCCTGCGTTATCTTCGCGGCTTGTTAATACAGAGCTCGGAATCTGTCCAGGGAGTGTAGTGAATGATCAGTTGTATTTCGGAATTCTGTTAGTGATTTTCTAGAATGGACATGTATTTGGGATCGACAAAGTTACGGTTGTGTGTTACGGTAGTTAACGAAGTGTCTTGAAGTCCTGCGGACGGTGTACTGATCACTTTGTGTGTGTTGAGCAACGTCGAGTTGTGATGGGGAGGTATCGGGAAGCTGAATAACTGGAGGCTGATCAGTAATACTTCAGTGAGTGACTGGATAGCTGATGGAAGGTTTGGGTTTTTTTTCACCAAGTGTTGCATCTACTCTTGACTTTTAGACGGAGTACCAAGAAGACTGTCACTGCACCACATGTAGGTGTGTCTGCGCGATCGGGAGTGAATAGCCTATAGCAGCCACCTTGTACACAGTTCCCTAGGGTGTTTTGTCCATGTTCTGGAGACTGCCAGTCTAGGTGTACATCACATGAGTAGTAGACTGACAGTGAGGCATTGATCACAATTCATATTTACACTGTTTTTGTCCATTATAAATACTTTTATACTTTTCGCACTACAGGATCACACTTGGCCTGTTCTATTCTTAGATAGTGTTAGTGGCTACGAAAACTGTGCCAGATAGATTGTGGTTGTTAACTTGTGACGTGCACCTGGCTGTTGGGGTGCCCTATTGTCACTAGTCTTCCTTTGCTGCAGTATCAGCATGTGCCGTACCACTTAGAGTTAGCGGCCATGCTTCGTCGTATGAGGGTATCCTGTGTGTATGTGAGGTGGCTCACATTCCTGAACAAAACCCCTAGATACGGGGCAGTCATGCTCAACATCAACGACCGAACGCGTCAGTAAGCAGTGCATGGTGTTGTTCATACCACTGTCCATGTAACTTTATTGGTACTTTTCAACTTTTTCACCCCATCTCATCGGCTGCAAGAGTTAATAGGGAATTCCTAGGTAGTTCCCCGGAAGGTCCTATAGTATAGGGGGGTTAGGTTTGCTGTCATTATTAGTCGTCTTCGCTTAACGGTAACCCTACGACATATAAACTGATGTGTTATTGGCGTATTATGTATGTATTGTTTGTTTTCTGCGTATTCATCGTTCACTGCGTCATTAATTTCAGTGTTTGTTACTGTCATTCATTCGCGCCAGCTTTGTGCTCTGTTTGCAAGCGGTTTTCTTACTTACGTGACGTCGCCATCGCTGTGAATTTACTTGACCTAGCATAATTCCTTCATCTGACCCCAAACCTAACCTTACCTGAGGAGGATGCATTCATGAAGACTCGCTTCTTTTTAGGGCCCTCCACCGTCGACACCCCAAGATGCTCCATTTCAGTGCCTGCCCAAAAATCACTGCACACTGCAAGAGAAACACCGGTTCAAGCTGAATTCTACGGATCGCTTAGTAAATTACGTAATAACGTTAAGAGCATTTTAGATACTGACCTGACATCCCAGGCAGACCTAGGTTTTTAAAAAAGGACAGGGAAATGTTCTGGGAAAGAAAGACGGCTAGAATAACACTGATCATATTACCCACCTATCTTTAACATGTAATATAAGAACCATAAACCCAGTACTTTCATTACCTGCATTATGAACTCTTTTCGTGTCCTGAAGTTTATCGGCAAATACTGCTGGTCGGCGTCTGTGGCGTAGGCGGTGCGAACGCGCTTCGTAATGCCGGGTTTGCCGGGTTCGATACCAGCTGGAGACGGTTGTCGTCTGTTGGTTTCGACAGTGCTACCGAGAGCTGACCGTTCAGTAGCAATGGCAAACTACTGAATGTAAAATGTGCCTAGAAAAACCACGACAGCCAAAAATATTATGAGGTTGGTTCTTCAAAGTCCTTTAAAGAATACGCAATTAACTTTAACTGCTATTCCATAGTTTATTTAAACAGCATACTATGCGGGACGTTTTCTATCACTAATTTCAGACTTGATTGACTGGAGAGCATAATCTACTGTATTTACTTTTATCGTATACAAGTTTATCTTGATCCCTACGTTTAGTGTGATTTTATAGCCACACCTGCATACTTGTATAAAATACAACCGTTCACTTTATGTACACATGTATTCATTTACAGGACTGAGTACAGCCCTGTACCCAAAGGTTGCTTCCACACGTGGACTACCGTTTTTGTTGGAGACATTAATGTTACGTTCAGACAATCTCAGCGATTAGCAAGCGCATAACGTTTTCATTTGTTAGTCAGTCAAATTTGATAGCTTAACGATGCTGCTTACAGGGAAGAGTTCCACCCCAATCAAAACAGTGCGGTGCATAGGCGGCTTTTATCTTAGTAAAGGCACGGTTTGCGTGCGGGGTCACAGACACAAAAGTCTATTTAAGAGTCACACATACCAGGCGCTTGCTAGTACGGTTGGTTAAAACTCTCTGCGTGGCGACCCGGTCACGAACTCCTTGTGGTCCTGGTTCACTCCCGGGGATAGGCAGAAAAGCCACATTTCTCCAAGATTTACTGTACCTATCATGCAATCAAGGCCGACGGGTTGCGATATCCATAGTACCGAGATAAAGGGTTCACATCTCATGGTTTCTGAATACTTAAAAAAAAAAAAGTCACACGTCTTGTAACTTCAAACATACGCTTTATAGGAACGTAGCTAACAGAGTGGATCAAGCAAGACAAGAGACTGGAATGTGCAGTGGCATCGACTGTTGTTGTCTTTGCAGGATAACATTGCAAGACTCAAAAGCGAATAGAAAATTAGATAATGGGTGAGAAATTATTTCACGCATACGATTACAGGCCAAAATTTCATCACGTTAGTTTAACCTTTGGCAAATAATGAGGTGCAGTCAAGCAGTCACTGCAGCGTTCTGCTAGTTGGAGAACCAGATGCACACAACATATTGTGATTGTAAGGTACCTACCCTCAATGTGGATGTGGATTATAATCCAAGACCGTTAGACCTACAATCAGGACCGTTGGGCCGACAAAGAGGCTCACTGGAGCGACAAAAAAGATCATTGGGCTGAGATACAAGGTCGTTGGCCCGACAGACGAGATCGCTTGGCCGACAGACAAAACCTTTGGATGACAAACAAGATCACTGGGCAAAAAAATAAAACCGCTGGGTCACAAACAAGACCCTTGGGGCGACAAACAAGACTGTAGAGCTGGCTAACAACATCGCTCGGTCGACAGACAAGACCGTTGGGCCGACAAGCTGGTACACTGGGTCAACAAACAAGATCACTGGGCCGACAAACACGTCTTTTACACACACACACACACACACACACACACACACATATATATATATATATATATATATATATATATATATATATATATATATATATATATATATATATATATATATATATATATATATATATATATATATATATATATATATATATATATATATATATATATAGAGAGAGAGAGAGAGAGAGATGTATATTCACACACACAAAATGATGTTATGTTAGGATGTTATCTAGGAAGATGGAATGTCTAACCGTCTTGAAATATTGCGCTACAATAGAAAATCCTGGATGCCAACAGTGCTCGTTAAAGATCCCAAGGGAGTTGATTATTTCAGAACACGAAACTGAACTGAGGTTTCACAGTGAGCTTGTCTGCCAAGACATTGATTCAGGTTCAGATCACTAGGGTGACATCATGGGCTACAGAACCGGTGGGCTCAGACCACATAAGAAGCCACGAAAGAATCTAGGGGGTTTGGTATTAGCCCTTTCCCCTAACAATCTTATAAGCTGCTAAGCAGTCCACTTTTACTATGCACAGAAGCTCTCTTTAAAAGAATATTTATACATTTAATGTTCTTTCAGATGAGTTAAGTTGGGAACCGAGACCAAAGCACTCTAGACATTCCAATTAGCGTTCACTCTCCATTTTCAACAGCAAGGGCACTGATTGTATGTTGTCTCGCAAATTCCCTGGGGTTGGGCGTCGGCCAGATTCCCTTCTCACTCCTCGCTGTATCATTTTCTATAGACCGGGATGATTATTTTCTGCCTGCCTACTGCTCACTCGCTGTTAGAGTGCTCTTTAAATCATCTTTCTTGTCACACATTAGTTTTAACACCAAGCGGTGCAGAAGCAGCAACTCTTATCTAGGTTTTTTTGGGGGGAAGAGGAACCCCCACAACGGGATCATTCACAGCAGGAGCTACCGTTCATGGGTAGCTGAATCCCTTCTTCAACAATTTATCCATCCTTTGCAATGTCGATGAGTGGAGCGACCTGGTTCATGACTCCAAGCCTCGGACATCTCCTGCTGCGCTTATCGGACAAGATGAAACGGTGGTTTTTCAAAGCTTAAAATCGCATCAATTACAAGTTCATACAAATATGGTGGTAACGTTTCCACCACTGGATGCCTGAGAAAGGTTAATGCATTTTTAAAAAAATAATGTGTTATTAGTTAATGTACAATATGTTTGTGACTGACGTATACATCATCGGCATTAGTAACATGGATTTGTCGTTTGCGACTGTTGCGTCCATAACAATCTTGCAGCGAAATCCACTGAAGGGTTAGAGAGGTCCAGGACAGTAGATACCAGATTTCTTAGGAAGTGGAGCACACCAGCTATTACCCTTTGTGAGCTGGGTCTAGCCCTATGATTACTTGAACCTATGGGGTAAAAGGGCCTTAACGAGGAAACTATCCTTAACTCTTTGAGTCCCAGGGCGTTTAGCATCATAGACCCAGGGGGTAGTAAAGAGAGTCATAAAATCGGCGCATCATGCGTTCTTTGGGCTTCTAGGTAGGAACCTATGAACGTATGATTGCGTTCCTTGGTACTCAAAGAGTTAAGACTGTTGTGCGTGATTGCAGAGGCACCAAACGCAACGGATATATGAGAAACTGTCGGTAAAAACAAAGCCAAGCCTACTGTTGACCTACGTGCTGATGGGCTGAATGTTTGTGGCTTTTGCAGTTGCATGCGGAATATTCTGGTTATCGAGAGGGGCAGCCATAGCAAGCAGCTCACTAAGGTGACCTTTTGCTTCTGCAATGAAATTTTTTTTTTCTATAGATTTTGTAATGCCATATTATTTCACTGTATAATTATGTTTATTTCACATTCAGCGCATTATTTTATAGTTATGCTCTTAAACTAAGATTTGTTTTGTGTAGAAGATATGCCCATGTCCCTTTATTTTTAGTCCAACCTACTGTTAACCATTTTAGCTACTACTGATGTTCTTGCTTATAAGGAGGAGAGATAGGCGACGGATAACCCACGACCTACAGGCAACTGTAGACAAAGTGACTGACTTCTTCTTCTTCTTCTTCTGCCTTTCTATCCCCCAATGGAGCATAGGCCCTCAACCAACTCACGCCAAGTCGTTCTATCCTTCGCCATTTCATGGAGCTTTCCCATGTCCTCCCAATCTTTCTAACCTCATTCTCCAGCTCTCTTCTCCATGTGTTTTTTGGCCTTCCTTTATTCCTATGCCCCTGTGGGTTCCAATGCAAAGACATTCTAGTTATGCTGTTCTCCTGTTTTCTCAGTGTGTGCCCTATCCAACGCCAACGTCTTTTCCTCACCTCCTGATCCACTGGAGTCTGTTTAGTTCTCTCCCAAAGTTCTACATTAGTTATTCTATCATACCATTTTATTCCCTCTATTCTGCGCAGGCACCAGTTAATGAATGTCTGTAATTTATTAGTAATTGCCTTGGTTGTTCTCCATGTTTCCGCCCCATACAATAGTACTGATTTGACATTAGAATTAAAAAAATTTAGTTTAGTATTTCTTTTAATTTCTTTTGACCTCCACAAATTCCCTAGTGCTATGAAAGCCCCTCTTGCCTTTTGTATTCTTATTTTAATATCTCTATCAGTTCCTCCATCTTTATCTACATTACTGCCTAAATAGATGTACGACTCCACGTCTTGGAGTGGGGTGCCATTAAGAGAAACCACATTACTATTTGCCTGATTTATTCTCATTATCTTTGTCTTTCCTTTATGGATTTTCAGACCAAGCTGCTGTGATCTCCCATTAAGTATATTTAATTTATCTTGTATCTGATTCCGTGAATGGGACAGAAGAGCAATACCATCAGCGAAGTCCAGATCATCAAGCTGTTTTGTAGGGGTCCACTGAATTCCATTCTTGGTTTTAGCAGTTACTGTTTTCATAGTCCAGTCTATAGCCAGTAAAAATAAGAGAGGCGACAAAAGATATCTCTGTCGCACACCTGTTTTTGTTTCAAATGCATCTGTTAGCATTCCCTCATGAAGAACTCAACATTTCATGTCTTTATATGTTGCCTTTACTAAGTTGATAATTTTCTGTGGAATTCCAAAGTGCCCCATCAATTTCCAGAGAGATTCCCTATCAATGCTGTCAAACGCTTTTTCATAGTCTATAAATCCAATGTAAAGCGGAGTTCAGTTCAATGCTTTGCTCTATTATAATACGTAATGTGGCTATCTGATCAGTACAGGATCTGTTTGACCGAAAACCTGCCTGCTCATCTCTTAGCATTTTATCAATAGCAAGTGACTGACTGGTGTGCACCAAAAAGCAGCTGTCTTTTCTGAGTTGATGATAACACCCATTTCTGCACGCAAGTGACTGACTGGTGTGCAGAAATGGGTGTTATCATCAACCCAGAAAAGACAGCTGCTTTTTGGTGCTCTCTGGACAATAGAATTGTAAAATCTAACGTTCCAAACCTCACAGTTAAAAACGGTAACATGAATAGAAAAAGCAAACTGACGTACCTGGGTATAATTTTCTATAGAAGCCTGTCGTTCGGGGATCATGTGGAGGCAGTTGCGGTGAAATGCCAAAAAAGGACTTAATGCTCTCAAGATTATGGCAGCAATGGACATGGGACGAAGAAAGTTGTTCACAATGTTCCAGCATGTGATCCTGTCGGTGATATTTATGGACTTGGCATGCTTACCATGTCAAAGAGTCAGCTGACGAAACTTGAACGCATACAGAATAAAGCCATGCGGATAATTCTGGGATATTCAAGAGATACCAAGTTAGTATGTATACGATATATACTTGCCAAACTGCCAATTACTGCCTTCATTATACCCCTTCTTCAGTGTAGGCAGGGGTCTTTGAGCCTGAGGATTTACGGCCGCATGGCTAGTGCTGTCCACACGACTGTGCAGGTGAGGATTTATCTTGCCCTCGACAGAAAAAAAAAATCCTAAGCCTTACCGAGGATTCGAACCCCAGTCTCCCGCTTGAGACCTCAACGTTCTAACTGTTCGAATATATACATGCACTGCCCACTATTGCAGTTAGGTTCACATTTCTGAAAGCAAAGTCATATCTCAAAGTAGCTGCTGACGAGAGGCACCTCCTGCATGAAGCCCTGGATTGAGCTAAGGTTCACAGACTGAAAAGAGAAAGTCTTGGATGGTGCAACTTGAAGACACAATTTGACATGTGTGCAGTCTTGATAAGTTTGTGCTAGGAGAGGAGTGGGTCCAATTGTCTGATCAAGTTTCAGACTTTTATATGGTTCTAATCACTTTGGGACGTGAGTGCAGAGACTGGTAAGCTGGTACTGCAGAATCAAAAGTTCAACACATGATTCATGAAAATTCCCGCCCAGATTATGTGATTGTATATACAGATGGCTCTGTGTTGAGGGGCAGACAAAGTACACCGGGCTTTATAGCGAAGGCAAATGGACGTCGCTTGGTGCAGCAAAGGCGGGCATATAATATCACAACGTCTAGTTTGAGAATGGAGGTGGAGGTAGTCACTCCTGCCTTTCGCTGGCTTGAGAATCAACTGTACACACATGTCGTCTTGTAACTGACTCACAGGGCGTGTTGAGAGAGGTTAAGACATACATGCCCGTGCAGAGTGGCAACCATCACTTCAAAGGTCCGGGATAGTAAGCATCTTTTAGATAGTTTCTCCAAGTCATTAGGGTGTGTTGCGAAATGAGTAGGCAGATAGACCTGCTGGTTCTGCGCCACTTGGTGGTGAACTGATGTATGACAAGCTGGATGTTGTGAGGGCCTTTTTGGAGTGATCGAACAGTGCAGAGGCATATATAAATCATTACGGACTGAGAAGAATGGCACTGCGAGGAGTTACAAGGGGATCTGGCTGACGCTCGAAACTCAGAGGAAAGGCGAAACAGATATACAATCAGACAGTTACTGGTACCATCGGAATTTTAAATCTTCGCTTGCTGCTGAAGATGGGGACGGAGCGCTTATGGGGGTGTCCCGGGTGCTGTGATGTCGATTCTCAATTCAACATTCAAAAATCAATAGCTACTACTGAAGTAGTGTTACCTTTTTGTCTAGCCATTTCAGACCCTACATATTTCCTAATATTTATGGATCCCTAATTATTATTTTATATTCGCCTTACCGTTTATCCATGTTCAATTACTGTATCATGTATCATATTTGAGTAATGTTTATCCACCTTTATGTACCGCATCACGTTTCCTAGCTGTTTATTTATTCTTAATTTCTACTTCATAATTCCTTACTGTTTAATAGATTTTTAAATACTGCCTAGTTTGTCCTCTCACTTCATCGACCATTGGTTACAGCCCTAATTTTTCACGTCTGCTGATCCATTGTTAGTTACTACCTAATTGATGCTGTAGTCCACCGTCAGTTCTATCAATCCACTGTTAGTTACTGTTACTTTTCCGTGATCATTCACGATGAGTTATTACTTTTACTTAGTGCCTATACATTTTTTTTCCTTTCTTTTTATAGACAGTCAGTTACTGTCTAATTTTCCCTGTCTGTTTATCTACAGTTAGTTATCCTGTCTGTTTTTCACTGCTATTTGCATTTACACGTTTCTGTCTATTTACCCTCCATACTGCCGTATTGTGCGTGATAGCTAATTTGCGTTTACTAGTGTCAGATGCACTATATTTATTTCTGTGCGGAAGCATTCAATAGAAAACGGTCTTGTAGCCCCAGGACTCCCACACAAAGCTAACTCGCGGTGGAAATATATCCATGGCTCAGTTGTGAAGCTGGAAGACCGGTCAATGTATTGATTTTTTACTATAATCGGACACATGATTCAAGAAAACACCGCTTTAGTTTGGCATGTGATAAACATCTGCATCAGAAATGATAGCAGTATACAAGACATTTGACAAATAAATTATGGCATAGATTATAAGTAGATGATATGGTGGTTACTAGATTTTATATCTTTAGTCTACAATTTTAATCATTGTGTACGTATTTATCCAAACTCATAACTGTTTGTTTTTAACCTCTTTCTTTTCCGTCTGTTGAAATATTTCTGCGTTACTGTATATCTTAAACGTGTCTGTTTATCCTGTCAGAATGTTTTAGTCCTCTTATTCTTTTGTCCTTCTGCATACGCCGTAAAACGTCGCAGAGATGATGTAGTTTCCTGCCTTTTCGCCAGTTACGTAGCCTATGTTAATGCCATACTGTGTTTCTGTAGTGTCTCTTTTGCTCTCTCCATCCACCTCATGCTCTTATTGCTGGTTGATTGTCCTCCATTCTGACCAGATGTCTAAGCCGCATGATTCTTTGTTGTTCGATAAGATCATTTGCCGGTACTGTGCCTAACATTGTTCTTAGTTCTTCTTTGGTGACCCTGTTTTTTTTTCTTTTTTTTTCTGCCGCATTTCTTATACGTTTTATCTCACATTTTGTAATCTTGCTTTTATGTTTCTTCTAGCACTGTCCATGTCTGGCATTGTTAGCAGACAATTGATACGAATAAAGCAATTATGAGATGCTTATTTGTGCGCTTGTTATTTTTATGCCTCAAAGATGGCGCTGTTGTGTAATTTATTTTTGCTTTAATTATGTATGCATTATATGGCAGTGTCGTAGCGGTAAGTGTGAATGAAGTCTCTTACTGTTTAGTAGTCGAAAATACGAACACCAGCTGGCTCGGTGTAGAGCCTTGAGCTGACAAGACACCAGACCACCAGTGCCGTCTGTTTCATCGTCGTCATCAAGTGCTGCCTCGACTGTCGTGGTCGATCATGCCCTTCTAAAATCTGCGAACCCCAACAGTGTGTATTAGTTCATGTGCAGACCCCCCCCCCCCCCACCCCAAAAAAAAAACACCAACACCCCCCCCCCCCCAACCACTCATATATACCACCGGTGCTATGACAAAAAAAAAAAACGGTCAAGAATCTTCTCGCGTTGTCTTCCTCTGTCTATATTTTCACAAATTTTGCCAGTATCATATTTTCTTCCTAATGTCTCTGATACATGTTCCATCTAGATACACATACAATTGGTAAAAATATTCGAAAGCCTTTTTAATTATTGGATTTTGTATTGACACATCATCATTCGATGGAGAATATACCTACAATCGTACCAGCCGAGTCTTCTTCCCAACAGGTCCCAGAACTTTTTTCAGAGTTGGTCAATATGGGAGTCCATGATAACAACGAAATCCCAACTTGATGAGGATTTGGCCACACAAAGGGGACCAAGCGCTCTATCCACTCTCACTATCTCTTCTTCGGGTCATCTCTCTAGCGAAGTTGGTTAAACCTGACTTTCGCGGCGGCCGGGTGACGAACTCCTTGTGGTCCGGGTTCACTCCCGGGGGTAGGCAGAAAAGCCACATTTCTCCCAGATTAACGGTACCTATAATGGAATCAAGGCCGAAGGGTTGCGATATCCATAGTACCGAGCCAAAGGGTTTACAACTCATGGTTTCTGGATACGTTAAAAAAAAAAAAAAAAAAAAAACGATGCTTACCAATTTATCTCATACCATGACTTCCATTTGATAAATGTGCATTTCAATTTGCCAAAATCCTCTTTATTTACTTTGGTTTGTGAGAATTCGAGTTGCATTAATTGTATATGTTTTTTTTTATTATTCTCTTGTCTAATTATTTATTAACTACATGTTTGTTTGTTTATATCTAATTGCTTAAACATTTTATAATTGTTTATCCATGGTCTCGTTGTTTATTCATTGTCCTTTTGTTTATTCATAATTCACTCTGCAGTATCCCACAGTGCCAGTGATTGCATCGCAGGGAATAAACATCTGGAAATATATTAGCTGTTAACAATGCAATTCATGCTTTGAAAAATCAGGAAAATGGGACCATTTTGCTCTGCTGTAACTCCAATTTTTGATACAACAGACAT
>CAJHNH020001828.1:15000-32500 GCA_905116865.2 Candidula unifasciata | reverse complement strand
TCCAGTGTCCTAAGTATAACTTGTACACACATACAAAAAGTACCCAACAGAGGCTCTAAATATAACAGATCGACAAGCTGCCAGCTTTAGAAGCTCAACTTCAATAAAGAAAATCAATAAAGATGGCGAATATAACAGATCAACACGTCGGCAAAGTTATGATAGGTTTTCTGTGAGGAAAATAGTCAATCAGAACCGTTACAGCACTTAGTGCCAGTTGTAGCCACGGCTAGCGAAGAGCATTTCTGACTGTACATGTTTGGTGTCTCACGTTACGTTTTAGACAGACATAATTTCACGACACAGTAATTAAGTCTACTAACGAACCAGAGGTTAAACTATCCAATAAATAAGAGATTTCTGACACACTAAAATTACATTCACGCGACACAATTTAACACTGCAGCCGACACACAAATGTGTCGCGACATAAAGTTTGGAAAGCTTTGAATAAAGGGTTAGTGAAGTTAGGGTATCTCTCCAAATCAGTGTAAAGTGTGAATGTGTTTTCTTTATATATTGTCATTTTCTTCTAAATCAAAAGTTCAAGTCGAGAGATTTGACGATATTGCCTTGGGTTAACCCCTATAGCACGTCTTTCACTGTAGAACGGATTTTGGCATGAAATGATCCCACTGCTTTCTGAGCGCAAGGCAAACGGCTTGAATACTTTGCTACAGAGACCCTTATTCCTCTCATGTCAGCAATTGCCCTGTTTTAGAATTCATTTGTAATCATAAGCTCTACTGTTTCCATCTCTTTGCCTTTCAATCTACTGTTGCCGAAAGTTGCAGATATCGCAGCCAAACTATAAACCACAGCACAGCTTGGCAAGCTTTTTTGTTTAAGGAAGCCACCCTTATTGTCATTGTATCTCGTCTGTACTTTTGCCAGTCCAATACCCGCAAGAGCCAGTCCTTTCATTTATTCTTCTACGTGGAGTAGCGACTAACTGCGCCACTGACGCTCAAGCCGCAAATGTAGCGCAAGACAAGTACAGAAAACAACTACACTGAGCTACAACTGGTTAACACTGTAACGGCAAAAGAAGTAAAAGATCCTCTTCCACGCCTTTAGGCTATTAGGCATAAAGGACTAGATCTATATTGTATAGACCAATCAGCACTTAGTGGGTGATGTGGTCGGCATTACTCCTGCCGCCTTTACTTCCTTTGACTTATTCCTGGTTCCACTTACGACAGGGTCGACCTGGGAGCCAAGGTCATTTGTGAAAAAAGTACACTCCTTCAGGACCCGAAGCCACGACCTTCCAATCCGCAGATTAGCGTGCAAAAGAAGTTCTTCTTTTGTTCGCTTGAAATACATTATCTATATCTGCAATGCTATCTTTGGTAACTAACTTAGCGGTCCGTAAAGTTTGGCTTCCATCAGTGTCTCTCCTGGCCCGAAGTTTTGACTAGAAACGCTGTATCTGGAGGCCATGATCTGTTGTCTCAGGTGCCAGTCAACAGGTACACATGGCTGATTCGTTAAATTTTGTATACATGTGGCTGCGAAGTCGATTGCGCCCTGTTTTAAGGCGTAAAACAATGAATTTCTCTGGTCTGTCGATCATGTGATAATCGTCTTGTGGCTATTTTCGGTGGATTTCTGATTGATTTGATTATTCTCTTCTTCTGTTGATAAGCGACTGGTACGTAGGATTGTTCTTCAGTTGCACCTTCCTTAGTTTATTTATTTAGCTTTTTCATTTTCCGGGAACTCCCCAGTTGGATAGTATCCATTGCATAACTACGTTACACC
Source organism: Candidula unifasciata (assembly GCA_905116865.2). Taxonomy (NCBI): domain Eukaryota; kingdom Metazoa; phylum Mollusca; class Gastropoda; order Stylommatophora; family Geomitridae; genus Candidula; species Candidula unifasciata. The sequence goes on along the minus strand of CAJHNH020001828.1, from coordinate 30,736 downwards.
GGTTGCCTAGTTCAGATAATAGTGTCCGTATACTTAGTAATTTTTCAGACTGGAGTGCCTGAAGTACCACTTTCTGTCAGAAATAATACTGGTTGTGAAATATAACCTGTATTTAATAGTTTATCTGCAGCTATCTGGATGGCTTGAACTTCCGAATCGTAGTTATGACAGTGTTTACCTGCTGGTATTTTGGTTGTATCCCTGATATTAGTAGGATGCTCAATGTACACTCCTGCTTCTCCGTTTTTGAATGCATTTTGTGCTGATCCATCTGCGAAAACATGAACTCAAAGAACTCAAAGATTCAGCGAGTATTCATCATGAAGTAGACTGAGCTTGCCTGTTTTACTCTGCACATTGTTTTGTTCTACCATGTCAGATACTCCTATCACTTCTGCCTTGATGTGTTTTGGAAACTTATACTCCTCTCTCCCTGGGATTTGTTCTGGGAAAATATTTTAGGGGCTATCAGCTGCAGGCAGATCAATGATTTGTCTGCAGAGCCGTTTGGCCTGGTGGATGAAACTGCTTCTCTTTAGTCACCCGATAGCTAAATCTGTCATTCATAGGGTGTCTAGGCATGCTAAGAAATTGTTTTGCTTGTATTGGCATCTTTGTGTCTCTGCGTTCACTCAGTGCTTCGGTCATTCCCATTTACTCCATCACAGCTACGGGTGTTGATTTCATACTGCCTGTTGTAACTCTAAGTGCGTGATGTTCAACTGTCTAATTCTTGTAGTGTAGTTTTTGATGCTGAACTCCATGCTGTTGATCCGTATTCACGTTGTGGTCAAACACTTTGTTTTGGAGAGAGGGTGAAGAGGGTGGTGCTACATCTACCTATGTTGATGCTGACACACCATTTATCAGCCAATGCAGTTATTGAATCTATGGTTCTTTGTAGCAGTCTTGTGGTAACTGCTGCATATTCATTTGCACATCATAGTACCAAGTCATCAGCATTCATTGAGGCTTTTATTCCATGGGGTAGTTCAGAAATTAGGTCGTTGCTATAGACCAGAAAGAGTGGGGTAGGGGCTGGGGACAGGACACCTCCCTGGGGGACACCATGGCGCAGCAAAACTTTCTTACTCCTGACTCTGTCTATCTGTACTCAGGCTTTTCTGTTGTACAAGTTTGCTTTCACCCATTTAACATATTTCCATTCACTTTATAAGTTTCTTCATGAGACCTTCTTTCCGGACCTTTCTACAGATCTATCCATGCCGTTAGCACCAGCTTATTTTCCTGGAAGGCATCCTCAGTTTCTTGCGAAAGGTAAGTTGTCTGATCTTCTATGGAGTGGCACTGTCTAAAGCCTTCTTGCTGTGGCATGAAGATGTTTTCACTCAACAAGTCTCACTGGTGTCTAAAGTTGACAATGCGTTCCACTGTTTTACAATGGCAACAGGTAAACGGCTGATTAGTCTATAGCTGAAGGCATTAGTACCGTCCTTTCTTGGTTTAAGGAGAGGTATCGTGATTGCTTATCTCCATATTTTTGGAACTTTGCCACCGGTCCAACAATAATTAAAGATCTGTAGCAGCTTTATTTTGGCTGTTGTTTCAAGTTTTTGATAATTTTGTTGGTTATTTAATCATTTCCAGGTGACTTTCCCATTCTTAGCATTGAACCTCTAGCTGTTTCTCTGGGCTCACATCAACGTCGCTGTCTTCGGCAAAAGAATCTACAAAGTGGTCAGCTGCCTGTTTTTTTTTATTTTTTTTTTTATAATAAATGAATTTGTAATAAACGCACTTTGTTATCAAAAGAAAAAAAAAACCGATTAAGTGAAAATTTTAATAATAATATCGCATATCACAGCAAAAACGTCTTGGCGCAGCCATTTCTAAACCGGAAGTAAGACAATTTATTTATTTTTCAAGACCCTGTTTGGGGCTTTCGCCCCGGTACAAACAGCCTCTCCGAGAAAGTGATCTGAGAATTATTTTACAATATTTCCAAAACTAGCAGATTGTGCACCGTAGCCAACCTTCACTGTGAAGACGGCTAACTTTTTTTTTTTTTTTTTAAATAATTATAATTTATTCTACTTAGAGAGATAAGGGCAAAAAGAGATAAAAAGAGTTAACGTGCTCAGTAGAACCTGTTTGATTACATGCATGTGAGGCATTAACAGTAAGTAGACAAACCGAAGAAACATGGACTGGCGGAGGGCAGAGGAAATCTAGTTTATGAGATTAATGCGGTGACAATAGAAAAATGGAAATGCTAACGAGGCAGGGTCTTGGAGATAAGTAAAAACAATAAACTGATTAGAAAAATTTGACGTACACAGTCAGTGATTTTAGACACAATAATAGACTGACTCAAGTACTTGGTGACAACCGGCAATACCGGTTGAAAAGACCTATGAAGAGACAAATGCAAAAAAGTAAATCTAACAAAAAATGGTTGACGGATATGGTTGTGGCAGGGCAAGAGCTTAGGTGATTCATCCGAAAGATGATTATAGCGATCTTGAGAGTTGATGAAGCGTGACCGCCTAAGCTAATCTGCTGGGCACATGATGATGATAATGATGAAGATAAAGGCATTTTCTCCAAGCAACTGTAAAGTTCAACAGGTTTAAAGTCGACAGGATCGACTTCATTGAGCCTAGTATTGTCCCACATGGCTCGGTCTCTCTAAGCTGAACGGCTAGCTGCCTGCCGAAAGTACCGCCCAGAGCATGAACTCCCTGGCTCCTGTGACGATCCCCAGGGATCTATGTAAAAAATTGCACTGGTGAACTGAAGAGCGCAGCTATGAATAGAACGCACGACCTTCAGAGCGTGGTGCAAACGGTTTGGCCACTTCGCCACGGAGACTCCCGAAGCAGCTGTAGGAAAGTGGCAATCATAAATCTGTGGTCATTGGATGAAAGGGATGCCTTAAAGAACATCCTAACGACTGGGGAAACAAAATAATTGATAGAAGAGAAAAAGAAATGATTATAATCTATTGAGTCAGCGGTGTAAACGAACGTCAATGGAAGTTGTTCATAATAGCAGAAACCCAGATCGACGATGGAGAGAGGTGGACGATTACATCGTCAGGGAGGTCGCATGGTTATGCCAGACGGTTGCTACGCAGTGCTCGAATTCACAGTTACCATTTCTTTTACTCGACAAACATGAACACCCCTTTTCCTTTACCAGCGAATGTCTGTCTGCGCTGTGCAATGGGTAATGGGTTTAGACACAATTCATAATTCAGCATTACCGAGAACTATTTAGCAGAACTTTTTTTCCCGGTTTGTGTCAAGATGGCGGGACGTGTTTCTCTCTAGCTCGGCGCATATCGGTAGATCGACGGTCCGACAAGCTGTCATCGCAAAACCACCAATTGTTATAGAATCAGATTTCTGACTCTAACTGCACGATGATTCGTTCTAATCTGTTAAATTCCAAGGACATCTTTAAAATTGGTTACTGGATGTTAGAACCATGTACCAAACGGGGAAAACAGCTCAAGTGTGTAATGTTGTGAACGATTACAACCTGGATATTCTCGGTGTCAGTGAGTGTAGATGGACTGGTTCGGGTAAAATATTTTTAAGTTGTGAACAAAAACATATCATCTATTCGGGAAGAACAGACAACCACCATTCAAACGGAGTCGCCATCATTTTGTCAAAAACAACGGAAAAATCGCTTATCGGCTGGGAACCAGTAAATGACAGAATTTTAACAGCGCGTTTTCAGACCAAACATTTCAAACTAACTATTATACAGTGCTACGCACCTAGAAACAAAGACACCGACAGCAACAAAGATAATTTCTACGACCTCCTGGTTGGTGTCATAAACAAAACTCCTAAGCACGAACTCCTTGTTGTAATGGGCGATTTTAATGCCAAGTTAGGGTCTGACAACAAAGGTGTTCAAAAATATATGGGAGTACACAGCCCAGGAGATATGAATCAAAACGGAGAGAGGCTAATTGAACTTTGTGAAATAGCAAATCTAACAGCAGCAAGCTCCTTATTTCCGCATAAAGACATACATAAAATAACCTGGATTTCGCCAGATAACATAACAAAAAACCAGATAGATCATTTTTGCATCAGCGCCAAATTCCGTACATCAGTGCAAGACGTTAGAGCCTATAGGGGAGCTGATATTGGCAGTGATCATAATCTTTGTATTGCCAAACTAAAAATTAAACTCAAGTCTCTACTTAAACCACCCAGAAATAAGAAAATAAACTTACTAGCCTTTTTGTCAAAAGATCATCAAAGCGCATTTAATGCAAAGATACTCACCACCTATGTAACCAAAACTAATAATGCGGATACTACAAATAACATAGACAAAAATTGGGACTTTTTCAAGAACACACTGACGAACGCTGCAGTAAACACAGTTGGTTATGTACAAAAGCAGAAGAAGAAGTGGCTAAGCGACAACACTTGGTCAAAAATCCAAGAAAGGAAACAAGCAAAATTAACACTTTTATCCAAAAAAGACACATCTTCATACGAAAAATACACCACGCTAGACAAAGAAGTGAAATCAAATGCAAGGAAAGACAAACAGAACTTCATACACGACCTCGCCTCCGATGCTGAAACAGCTGCCAAGATTGGAAACAACAAAGCCGTATTCCATATTATGAAACAACTGTGCAATCACTCACCTACACTAAATACACCCATTAAAGACAAGCAGGGTAAACTACTGCTATCCGACGACCAACAAACAAAGCGATAGGCAGAACATTTCAAGGAAATATTAAATAGGCCAAATCCTGACATCATTCCCAATCTAGAAGAAGAAATTATTACACCAACACTAGTTGCCTCCAGCGAGTCATTCACAATAGAGGAAATTAAAACAGCTATTAAAAAATTAAGAATAAACAAAGCTACCGGAGAGGACAACATCTCAGGGGAAACGCTCAAAGCAGCGGATGAAAACACCCTGCAACATTTGCTCCAGCTGATGGATGAAGTCTGGCAAAACGAATACCCACCACAACAATGGAAAGATGGTGTAATCTTCAAATTACCTAAAAAAGGTGATTTATCCGATTGTAACAACTTGAGAGGCATCACCCTGCTTTCGATACCAGGGAAACTTTTTGTATTCACTAAAAGATTGAAAAATTTAGATACAAGAATAAGGGAAGAACAAGCTTTTAGATCCAAGCGGTTTGCATAGACCATTTTGAATAATTGTTTAGGGAAACTATTTTGTAGTCTTGCTACTAGAAAAGATTGAAAAATCCATAGATAAAAGATTAAGGGAAGAACAAGCCGGTTTTAGATCCAAGAATTCTTTTGAATTTGTTGAAGATTCTACAGAATTCCAGTCGAAATTATTGATAAACTTTGTCGACTTTCAAAAAGCCTTCGACAGTATCCATCGTCCAACACTCTGGAAATTGCTTAACATCTATGGTTTCCCCATCAAATATATCAACATCATAAAATCTTTTTATAATGAAACACGATGCTGTGTAAGAACTGATTCCGGCAATTCTGACTGGTCCCGGTGGAAACAGGAGTGAAGCAAGGCTGTGTCCTATCGCCGATGCTTTTTGGTATAGCAATCGACTGCGTCATGCGCAAGTGCATAAATAACGCACAATTTAGGCATACATGGGTAACAAAATTCTGAAGACCTAGACTTCGCCGACGACATAGCACTCCTGAGTTCAGAAACACACAGACGCCCAAGAAAAAATCAATCGGCTTCAGAATTTATCAGAACAAATTGGACTCCATAACCAAGACCTTACCACAGTAAAGTTGATATCACGTGAACAACAACAGCCTTGAAATGTGTCAACAGTTTTTATCTCTCAAGAGTAACAGTTGATAATCACGTTTTCTTCAACCCGTACACATTGGAAAAAAGACATTCAAGCACCTTTCACTTCATTCTTGGTGATTCCAGTACTAAAGATAGTATTTCCATATATTGAAAACTCTGACACAAAAATAGATTTTGTAATAGAAGAATACTATTTCATATGTAGTGCCTTCAATTAAACTGTCTAACATTGGAAATCAAAGACACTTAGCAAACACACAAAACTCAAGATCTTCAATTCTTGTGTGATTCCAGTACTAACCTATGGATGCGAGAGCTGGACCGAAAACTCTAGACACATAAAGACAGTTTTGAAATAAATGCAGAAGAATACTAAATTTCAGATGGTCAGATTTCCGAACATACACAAATAAGGCAAGAATCCAGGCAAGAGTATGTCTAATTTTATACGAAAACGCCGCTGGAACTATGTCGGCCACGCCCTTAGAATGGATAAATCAAGACTTCCTTACCAAGCCCTCATTTGGACACCACAGGGAAAAGATCCGTGAAAGACCAAGGGAAACCCTACGTAGAACTATCATCAGGGAAGGCTCGTCATGGGCCACTCAAACATCCAAGACTACACACGGATTTCCAACGGACCGCCGTGCATGGAGAGTCACGACCTCTGCCCTATGTGCCGCACTCGACACAAGAGGAAAGACTAACTAACTAACTAATTTAGCAGCTGGACATTTGGCAGAAGACCGTTTTGTGTTGACTTCGAGTGTGGTATCAACACCGACCGTTCAGTGGGCTACTGCATCAACAAAACTTAACTGAATGTTTATTGCCTACAGTTAGTTCTAAAAAGCGTGCCAGTTGACAAATTCCCTAGAATCCTGTATAGAAAACTTCCTGATATTTAGTATCCCACGTGTCTTTATGATTCCAAACTTTTGCACTGCTGTTTCTTAAGGGAATGTCGATCTCTGTCGTCTAATTTTGTGAACGTCGATTCCTAAGACTGTTGGCTAATTGAGAAACTGCACAGTTACTGCTGTTTTCTTATAGTAGGGAATGTTTTCGATCTTTGTCGGACTAATAATTTGTGAACCCCATGAAAAGAAGACTACTCCCTAATTGAGAGATCGTCTACCTTTTATGAGCCAGTCAACAAGCTCTGTGACAGTACATGGCATATCTACTTCATTATTCAAAATAAGTGAGCCTGAGTTCTTTTTTCCATGAACGGATTACCTCCAAAACGCTGACAATTTTATGTTTTATTATTTTTTTTTAAATTGTATTTACCACACAGACACACACAGAGACACACACACACACACACACACACACACACACACAATTAAAAATAAATGTGTGTTTGCATTAAATATTTTTATTACAAGGACATGATTATTAACGGGTTTTATTCAAATTTCAATAATTTATACATAATCAATTACAGAGTTACAGAGTTTTAAATTTAGGCACGAATTTTGGAGCGCACTATAGTACAATATCCACACACAAAAAAATCTCGACCACATTCAGTCTAAAGATGGAACTCAGAACCAGCGAAATAGACTTCCGTATGCGAACTCCTAGACCCCCCACTATCTTCTCCTGGGGCAAATGTTAATGCTAACAATTCTCCTCCAAATCCACACGCTTATCGCATACAAGTAATAACAGACGCCTGACCCTAGAATGTTTGTCGTATATCTAAATATTAATGAGCTTTTAAATTGTGTTTGGCTTCTGTTTTTGCAGGGGATACCTTTAGGCTAGACATGGCTCGCGTCATAACTTACATGTGCAGACGGTTTTTCTCTCGTTTGTGTTCGTTAATGCTCGTTTTCTTAACCCGTACAATTGTAAAACATTCAAGCCACCTGGTGGTCTGTTCGGTGATTGTTGAAATTATATTTCCATATATTGTTTGTGTGTGGTTAGATTTGTAATCATTATATTTCCCATATTTCTAGTTACTATTTTAAAATATTTGCACGTACATATTTATTTATCCTTGATTTCTTCTTCTTCTTCTTCTTCTTCTTCTTCTTCTTCTTCTTCTTCTTCTTCTCTCCACATTGTATCTCATCGAAGTATCTGGGAGAGATGTAACATTCGTTGATGAGAACTGTTTTGGGCACTTTTAAGACTTGTGTTTATTTCCATAAGGATGTTTCTAATTCCATCTTTCTATATTTTCTGAGGTCTTCCACTCGCTCTAAACCGTTGTAACGTTTTAGTGTGGCTCGCTGTGGCAGATAGTACCCGGGCATTCTTGTAAAGTGTCCAAACCACTTCAGTTGTTGTTCTTTGATGACCTGTAAGACTGGCTTTATTCCCAGTATTCGTCTGACTTCGTGATTTTGTATTGTCTTTCCTTGAAACTTCTGCAGCTTTTCTAAGGCATGTCATCTCTGTCGTCACAATTTTACGTCGATTGTATAGTGTTGGCTATAAAATAGTTCGTATAAGATTCACTATAGTACTCCGGGGTATCTGCTTATGTGTCAACAGAGGAGATAGTTGCCCATTACTTGATTAGCTTTGGCACATCTCGAGCTAATTTATCTGACCATTTCGGGTGTGAAAATGTGATCCCAGATACTTAAATTCCTCTGTTTCTCTTAAGATGTTGTTTGTTAATTTTATTTATAAATTGTCTTTCTATCTTCCCATCACCATTGTCTCTGTCTTCGTAGTGTTAATTTTCATATTATATGCCTTCCCTTTGTTACTAATTTGATTTAGGTGTTTCTGTAGGCATGCCGTACTTTTTGCTATGTGTACCTGGTCGTCGACGAATAGTAATTCTGTAACATCTTCTTTATTATTAAAGTTCGTTTCCTTACAAATGTAATAAAAAGAAGCAGATAGTACACAGATAGTACACAGCCCTGACGCACACCAGAGTTCACTATAAATGTTCTTGACAATCCTGCCTTGGATCTAATGCAGGATTTACTATGTGTGTACAGGCTTTTGCAAATATTATTGAGATGATTGCTGATTCCCTTTTCCCCCATACATTCCCACAACATATTCCTGTTGACTCTATCAAAGGCTTTTTCTTGGTCTCGAAGGTCAACAAACATGTATTATCATGTTCTATTACTCTCTCTGATAACTGTCTCAATGTACAACTGATATCCCTCTGTAATTAGTACAGCCCTGCTTACTTCCTTTATTTTTCCATAGCAGGACCATGACAGCAGTTTGACAATCCGATGGTGTTTCTTGATTTTCCCAATATTGATTTATTGATGGACATAGTCACTCAATGTGAAGTCTTCCCGTATGGAATATTCACTTTTGCGAACAAAGTTATGAATATCTATGTGTCCTTGAGTGTGTGTACATATTGGTGTCTATACGTGAGCTTATTTGTGTGTGTGTATGTGTGTGTGTGTGTGTGTGCGCACCACTGTAAGATAGGATAGGCGTTTTTACGCACACACTACTTTCATTTTTTGTCTGTGAGTTCAGTTCTTTCGAAGCCTAATCTTTTTTTTTTTCTGTCTGTTTCGCTCGATAAAGCCTAACCTCTCAACCCACTCGCGCTAAGCTTTCCTACATTACTATATCAAGTTGTGGAGCTTACTTTGCATTTTACGGGACTTTCTAATCTTTATCTCGAATTCTCTTCTTAACTCTTTGAGTCCCAGGGGGTTTAGCATCACAGGCCCAGGGGGTAGTAAAGAGAGTCATAAAATCGGCGCATCATGCGTTTATTAGGCTTATAAGTAGGAACCTATGAACGTATGAAGCGTTCCTTGGGACTCAGTGAGTAAATGTGCTAGCTGGGAGAGAAATACAAATACGAGAATTAGGCAGATGATGAAAAAGAAAATGTGGTTAGGGCAAAAAGTATTTGGACAATAAGCAGGCTAAACTGCAAAAATAGGAAAATAGTTTATTTGCTGTTTTGCTGGAAGGGGGACATGTGGGTTCCTAAGCTGTGGGGCTAACTGGCAGGTGAGCTCATGTCCCTTCTGTACTAAAACTTCTATCTCTCTATCGAACCCGTTATACTCCGTAAATAAACTTCCTAGATATTAGAATGTTCATTCTTACTTTACTGTAGTACCGTTAACCTGAAAGTTTTTGTTTTTATGGTTTCTGCCTATTCTCAGTACCTCAGTTTTCACATCGTTCTGGCTGCCACGAGATACGAAGATAAGTGATATTGTGTAGTATTGTCTTATCTATGTCTGTGCTGAAGAAGGCTCTGTAGCCGCAACGTTCACGTTTTGATTGTGTTGGTTATATAGTGAAGCTCGCTTATATACTTTTCGTTCAGTTTTATATCTTTTTCTCAGTTTTTGCTGTGTTTATTCTTATATCATACTTCGTGCAAGTTTGAAGTAGGGAGTCAATATGGTGTTGTAAATTCTTTTCTTGGTGATGTATTAGTAATTTTTTCATTTGCAAAAAGACGTTCATTGATTTCAGTCAGTGGCTCCATACATTTCTTGTGTAGTAGCAGTCAGTTAGATCACTGCTGGCTTGCTGGGCCCGTCGCGTGACGAGTAGAACAATCCGACCTAGTTAGTGCCCGTCTCCTTCCAGAAAATCCATTGCCCCGTTAGCCTGAAGCCTCTGGTGTTAATGGACATTATTCTCTATAATATACAACCGGGAGTTGCCGTAGCGGAGCGGCTAGACGATCGCTGCGGATCAGAAGGTCGTGGGTTCGCTCCCTGGCGCAGTTAAACTTTTTTCAAAAAATCATCTTGGCTTCCAGGTCGACCTTGCCTTGAGTGGGTACTGGATGCAGTCCCGGGAAGTAAAGGCGGCCGGTGTGATGCTGACCACATCACCCATCTTGTGCCAATTGGTCCAAAAAAATATAGGTCTAGTCCTATAGACCCTATACGCATAAAGGCGTGGAAAAGGGTCTTTTACTTTACTTTACTAATATGCAACCATCCCAGTATTAATGGGCCTTTTGCTTTCAGTAGCCAGAAAGAACACATCAGACTCCTAACAATCACCGCTCTAATTGTACTGATAATGTTCGAAAGTTACTGATCAACGATTAGCTAGCATATCCCACATTTTGTTCTCTGTATGAAGCAATCTCATTAAAGGCTAACATGCATGGAGCAAGCTATTACAATTACACATCCCTGGTGGCAACTCAGTGTATGTATACCGTACACTAATATTGATAACAGGCATATGCTTTACAATTCTATACAAAAAGTGTGCCCCCAATTGCTAGCGTTTTGAAATTATTCTTATTCCGAAGTTTCAATGCGTAACTGTGTTATTCTAATGATTTAGCGTTAATTATTGTAAGGGGCGGCTTGCCGAACGGTTAGAACGCTGGGCTCGGTAAGACTGGGGATTTTTTTTTCCTGTCGAGGGCAAAATAAAATCCTGACCCTTACATTCGTGGCGACATTAATAGTCATACGGTCGTAAGTCCTCAGGCTCAAAGCCCTCCCCCCCCCCCACCCGTCGTCTTCTTTTTCTTCAATTCCTCTTTTACCGCTGTGGGTTTCGAGGGAGATATAAGGTTCTGTTTCTAGCTCTTCTGGCTGCATCGACCATAGGCACATCGTGCTGTTGTAGAGTTTCTCTGATGTTATCCTTTCATCTTGTTCTTGGTCTACCCCGTGCTCTACGTCCTTCTTCTCTTTCCATGTATGCTTTGTATGGTATTTTGTCACAAGGCATTCTCTCTAAGTGGGCAAACCATTTCACTTGCTGTCTTTGTGTGTAATCCAGAATTGGTTCTGTGCCGACTTGTTCTCTTATGATCTCATTCCTGATCTTATCTCTTATGGTCACTCCTACAGCCCTTCTCAGACATCTCATTTCCGTGGTTACTAATTTTCTTTTATGGTTTGTTGTGAGTGACCATGTCTGGCACTGGTAGCACAGAGTTGGAATAAATATGCTTTGAATAAGATGTCTCTTTGTGCTGATTGGGATTGTCTTATGCTGTAAGAGGGGAGCTAGCTGTCCCAATACTTGGTTTGCTTTACTGCATCTAATGTCAATTTCTTTATCCAATTTCCCATCTTCGGTAAATGTAGTTCCCAGATATTTAAACTCAGATGCCTGTTTAATGCCTTTGTATTCTATTCCTATGTTTAGATCTGTCTTCTTTTTTCCTATTGACATTACTTCTGTCTTTTCAGTGTTGATTCTCATATTATTTGTTTTACATTCTTCATTCATGGATGTTAGATGTTGTTGCAATTCGTCGTCTACACTGCAAAAATTGTAAAATAAAGGTCATAATTGGCACCTGCCAGTTGGTTGTTGAGGGAGAGTGTATATTCTATTAAAAATAGACGGGCCAGTACTATATCATTTAAAACTATTGCACTGACTATTATTTTACAAATTGTCGACTGTGCAAACCAACATTGTACTCGTACAAAATACCAGAACACAAACTACCATGTTAGAAATGCATGTCTTTGAAGCCAGTGCGCTGTGCAATGCATAGCTTAAAAAATTAGTTTTTATAATCTTATTATTATTTCAAATACTTTAAAAAAATGTAAAACTACAATATTGAAAATCGTCATCTTTGAAAATTATCATTCTAAAAAAACAAAAAACCAACATAAAGCCACAGTTGTGTACATCTTTAACACTATCAATTGATGCACACATCACATCCCCAACAACTGAAATCTGGCTGTCAACATTTGTTTTTTAACTAGCCCCGAACCCGCGGTTCTAAACATTCGTTTTGTTTCAAAGAAAGCAAGTTGGACCAGAAGATAGGAAGGAACTAATTAACAACCATTTGCTGCACACATTTCAAATACACGTTACCACGTGAACTTTGTTAATGCATTTAACAGATTTCCAGTCCTTGTTATGTCCACATTTGCTGACGTTTTTCCTAGTTTCACAAAACAGTTTCAAAGAATCTATACACTTGATGTTTCTGTACTGGGACCATTACCGGGCTAGGATTTAAAAAAAAAAAAATTTATTCTAGTAACCATTTGTTACAATGTCGGACATTTTCTTTCTTCTTTGTTCCCTGGCTGTAAGCTTCGACTGAAAGTCCCATTTGTTAGTCCATTTGGGCTTTGGCTTCGTGCCAGGGCCTAGGTTTTGCGTGTACATCCGTTTTACTTACATTTTTGTGTGCAGTTGGTTGTTTATTGCTGCACGGGCAGATGCACTCCGACTTCGAAGAAAGTCCGCAATTAGTCGTCTCCTACGACATACTTGGTGTGGAGGCAGTGGATCTATTCTTGTTTTGTCCATAATGGGGCACTGGAACCCACATGGGGAACAATGTCAGACTGTATACGTTGGTTAATACACTAAAGGCGACTTGGAGGAGCATGACTACGTGCTTACCCAACGTCTCAATAATAATCTTGGATAAACCCCTGCACCTGTTCCCCATTTCCGAAGCTTATACTACTGTCAAAATTAATGCAAAGCGGTATGATTATTTGAATCCTAATTTGTTGGGATTGTGAAGATGCATTCACAACCACGAAGCCATCCTTTACACTGTACATACTGAGAATCACCAGACGGGGCCAGACGTTTTTTTTTTTTTTTTAAATGACATTGGCTGCGAGATCGACGAAACTTAAATGGGCACCAGGTAAAGTCCTGGGATGTAAAGGCACCATGCGTGATGTTCACCGCATCCCCACTGAGTGTCGATTGGTAAATTTAAAAAAAATAGGTCTAGCCTTATGTGCCAAATACTGTTTAAAATGTGGAAAAGGGTCTCTTACTTTAGTTTACAGAGATTCAGACTAGTTAGTTTGCCTTAAAGTTGCTGGGGTAACGTTTACTTACAAACTCCATCGTTAAATGGAACAGCCAACAAAATGTAAAATTTAATAGTTTCTACATACTACAGACGTCAAAGGCATCTACGGTAGCGTTGTGGCTAAACACTCACCTGCCAGCCCAAAGGTCTTAGGTACAAATCCCTGTCGTGGCGGGTGTTATGTCACAAATGATCTTACCTCCAGGTTGGACCCAACCTAGAATGGACTCTACGAAGGAAGCCGGTGTCATGTTGACCCCATCCCCCACCAACTGCCAAATGGTCTACAAATATATGAGTCATGCTCCGTGCAGAGTGGCAAGCATCGCTTCAATGGTCGCCGGTAATTAGCGTCCTTTAGATATTTTTTGCAGTGTGTGTGTTGGGAGACGAGCGTGCTGATAGATGGGCTCGTTCTGTACCACTTGGTTTAAGCTGATATATGACAAGCTAGATGTTGCGAGGGTCCTTTGTGAGCGAGTGAAAATATATTATTATTGTCTGAGGAAAATGACACTGCGAGGAGTTACCAGGTGATCTGGCCGACACACAACACTTAAGGGAAAGGCGAGACAGATAAACAATCAGACAGATGTCAGATGCGATAGGAATTGGAACTTTTCGCCTGCTGTAGATGAGGAGGGAGCGCTTATGGAAGTGTCCCCAGTATTGTGATGTCGATTCCTCATTCAACATTCATCATTCAACACATATGAGTCTAGGATCATATGTAAACATCTATTTACAACTGGGCTGCGTGGTCTCGATGCATGGTGTGTGCCTCGAGTGCTAAAGGTTCCGGTTTCAACCACTGGTAAGGGCAGGAATTTTTTCACGTGGACTTGGACTTCTGGTAATTCCCCCTGGTCTCTGGGTGGTGGGATCGGACGTCCGTGTGCATTGCTGCGCACACAAAAAAAAAAAAAACCCTTGGCAATTGGAAATCGAAAAGTGTAGCCTAACGACGCTGCCCGGGCAAAAATTTAGTTTAAAATCTACGCAAAGTATTTCAGGATCATCGCCAGTGCTACAGAGCCCGTGAACTGTGCTGAGCTTCTTCGGACTTAGACTTGAGTTAGAAGAAGAACTGAGCACTTATGGGTTACTACCCGTGTGCCATGATGTTGATCCGATGATCAAAACCCCAAAACTTCAAAACGTTTATTTACACGCCCATGTCGCATTGGGCAAATGAGACTAGACTCTTATTTGATTAGAGCAACCGGTCCTAAATCAACATTACGCCGGCCGCTTCTACTTCCCAGGACTTTACCTGGTAACCATTTAAGGCTGGGTTGCCCTGGAAGTCAAATTTATATTTCAACAAAATAATTTCCGGTTGCAAATGGATTCGAACCTATGACAGCATCATACAACCGATGCGCCACGGATTACACACAAAAAAGGGCGCCTTTACTTTTTTACCTTTTTTCAACAGATGTCATGTATTAAATAGCATAACATGATCTTCAGTATTCTTACAGAAAGTCATTGGAAAAGCAAGACGGACGTATAATCAGCTTGCTGCAAGCACCACTAGTATTGTAACTGAGTTGGCTAAGGATTATGGGGACAGAGGGCTTATCGGAATGCCCTGAGTACAGTTATGTGGGTTCTTTAATAAAATCAACTCTAAACGAAAAGTTATATAGAAACAGGAAGTACAGAAATGAAAAGTGGCAAATGGGAAAATCTTTACTGAGATTAGAAACATATAACATAATGTGCGTCTTGACCTTAAGGTCGTGGAGGCATATCGGTAAAAGTGCAAAACCCGCCATCTTGCTCTGGGTTCTGTCTGTTAAACAAGTGTATACTACTTCAGTCCTGTAGCCCGGATTGCTAGCGTAGTTGGCTAAACCGGACTGTGTGGTGACTGGGTGACGAACTCCTTGTGGTCCGGGTTCACGCCCGGGGGTAGGCCGAAAAGCCACATTTATCCCAAATTTACGGTATCTATCATGGAATCAAGGCCGAATATTGTCACTGCAGGTCACTTTTTGCCCCTCTGTTCTTCCAATGCTCTCCCTCTCCCAGCCATCCCCCAGCCCCTTAGCTCATTACGTAGAGTCTTTACAGATGAATCGTATCTCACCCCTGCCCCAACGAAACTATCTAGCGACTTTTCACCATTGCTAAAGAGGCTCATAATGTCCTGCAAAGTTGTTTATTTCGTCTCTTACATATTTG
>CAJHNH020001828.1:0-10000 GCA_905116865.2 Candidula unifasciata | reverse complement strand
TCTCCTCACTGACTTGTGTCCTCGGCAAACGGTGAAAATGTCACTATTTATTGACCGCATCATTTGAAGCGTATGAAATGCTTTGAAACCAGGCGCTAAATAATTGGTTTTCTGGACCTTAAACTTGTTAGCAGGTTGCTGAAATGTCAGGTCTTTAGTGGCACGTTAGCAGGTTGCTGAAATGTCAAGTCGGTAGTGGCACGTCAGCAGCGGTGGAAGAAATTATTATGATCATCTGCAATTATGCATTTATAGGAACACAGACTGTTGTTTTTATCCTCTGGATATTTGCATGTTTTTTTTTTTACGTGTCGGTAGATCTGTATGCGTATGTGTGTGCGTGTCTGCGTATGTGTGTATGTGTGTGTGTGTGTGTGTGTGTGTGTGTGTGTGTGTATACACATACTATAGTCCTTCAAGTCTGTCTTTTTGCATCTAAGTTTCTCAAACAATTTATCAGTCTGTCCCTCCATCAGTTTGCTTTTTTGTCTGTATATTATTTTTTTGTCTTTCTACGAAATCCGTGAATCATTGAAGGAAAGAGAAGGTGGGAAGAGAAAGCGAGAGATACAGAGGGAAAATGTATGAGAGAAAGAGACAACGACACTGTCTTCTAATGCTGTGTACTTCCATCAGAAAACGACCAGCCATCCCCTCTATTTCATTTTTCGAGTCGATAGTTCGGAAACGATCTGCAGTCTGATTTTGAGCACATTATCCTGTGATTCCTCCGTGCCATCGAGTTCTCACATTTAATGCACACATCGATGATCAGAGCTATCGCCATTATCCCAACTACCGCCTTTTATCGACAGATATAAGAACTATATCCTCTTTGTTTCTGGGTTGATGAGATGGTTCCCTATTCGCTTAGTAATTTTTCTTACTTATTTGTTTCCTAATTCAGCCCATTATGCATAGTTATTTCCTTGTTATTCATTTCTTGGTTTCATGTTCACCTTGATTGTTAGAAAGCTCTGTTGTCTTGTTAGTTAATTTTTTTTTTTCCGTCACACCGTTAGTGATGTCTTTAGTAATCCATTGATAAAGACGTTGATCGTCACTTTTCGTTGCATTTGTGCGCGGCTCTCCTTACACCCCTCCCCCCTCCCCTTCCTTTTAAACCCGCTTTTGCTCTCTCCCCCGTACTATCTCTAAGAAGTACATAAGCTACTCAGAAATAATTGCTGAGTGGATTGATAAGAATGGGAGAAAGTTTGTGGTGTTGGTGGGGGAGGGAGTGGGTGTGGGGGAAGGGGGGGGGTGTAGGGGAAGGCTGAAAGAGTATCGAATCCCAGTCTAAGTTTAACTTTAATTTCTAATAGTATGTGTAAATTCTAATTGAGTTGTATTTTAATTATCTATAAAAAACAATCCACGCATCTGTTTGTTAGTTAGTTAGTTAGTCGACATATTATGCTCATAGCACGTCGAACCACTCAGTCCATAAGTGCTCAGATCCCCTCCTCAGTAAATCCCGCAGCGTGTAGCGGCTTATGGCACCAGTTCGTGTTGGTTTATTCTTCTTCTTTGGCTACCCGCAGTGTTCTTGTTTGGCGACACCCCGTTTAACATGTTGTTCTTTAAGTCTGACCATAGTTGCAGATTCACAGTTCTCAGTTGGTTCACGCAAACGTCTTAACTCTCTTAGAGCATTCAGTATATAAGCATGGTCCACGGCTTGTCTGGCTTTCACAGTAGCTTTACCTGCAAGCCTATGAGATTGTTCGTTTCCTTGTACCCCCACATGTCCAGGCACGAAAATGAAACTAATCATGGTCAGCCGTGAATTCTGTAGAGCCACCAACCCCTGCCTTCGCACCCAGCTCTTCTCTGTCTTCCTGAGCATACTCATTGAGTCACTGAGAAAGCATGCTCGAGTGAAAATCTGTGTCTATAGCCATGTTACTGCCACAGCCATGACCTCCATAGTCAGACTACTTGTAGTTACGGCAAAAGCTCCAGAATCCCCCTTCTTACACGCATCTGTGTTTAGTTCAATGCAATGTGTTTTTTGTTTCTTCTTTTGTTGATATTTGTTTTGTGCCAGAAGGCGACGAAGTTTAACGGTTGGTAGGTAGCCGAGACAGGGCGCTCTCAATTGCTTGGTATGCCTCAGTGTTGTGAAGTCTTTAGCTGTCAGTGACTCCTTAAATCCATTGTAGTATAGGTTTCTTTTATTTCTTGGTGTTTTTATTTTCACATTGTACGCTCCCGCTGCCGACATCACTGGATTCATTCTCACTAGGGTGCTGAACCATTACATTCTTTGTTTCTTAATGGATTTAATCATGGCTATTGTTCCACATCGACGTTGAGAGGCATTCGATGGATTCCATTCACCATGCTCGAGGACCTTGATTTTACAGATGATATAGCATTTCTATCACATAAACATGAACATAGTATAAGTAAAGTAAAGATTCATTTTCTCGCCTTAGGTGCATCGGATAAGTGGGAACAGCGTCCTATATTTTTACAGACTAATCGGCAATGGATGGGTAATGTGATCAGCATTACGCCAGCCGTATTTACCTCCCCAGGACAGCCATCCTGGTGCCCATTTTAAGCTGGGTCGACCTACGACGCTCAGTACAATTATAAAAATCCACGCAGCCAGCAGTGGGTTTCGATCGCGGTACGTTAAACATGAACATATATAAGAGAAATGTAGGAGGACACACAGCACAGCAGAAACGGTGGGACTGTGAATAAATAAAAGAAAAACTCAGATCAAGGCAAACTGTCCAAACTACCAACTAATGACTATTAATAACCGGACACTTCAAAATGTAAAACAGTTTACATAGCTTTGCAGGGTGGTGTCCCTATTAGGAGGGACAGAGAAAGACATACTGTCACGCTTTAAGAAAGCTATAATAACGTTTAGAACGATGAGGCAAATCTGGAAATAAAACAGTTACTGCAGAGGAGCAAAGTTCCGATAATACAAGATCAATCATTTTTCTAGTTAACAGGATGCGCACAAGCTATCCACCTTCCACCACAAATGTCCTTGTAGAATTTTCAAAATGTTCTGGTCAGATAAAATCTTAACCACTAAACTACTTCAAGACACACATCAAGAAACTCTAGACAGTATGATAACCAAGAGAAGATGGCAATCGCTTGATCACGTTATAAGAATGAATCCTGATATACCTGCCAAAACAGCTCTCATTTGGACACTAGAAGAGAAGAGAGAGAAGGGGTGCCTATAGCCAACATGAAGAACGATGAAAAGTAAACTGAGTACTGCATCTCTGACATAGAAAATCGTACTGAAGATTGCACAGGGTGGGGGAAGGGGATAAAGAGAGTACATCCGCTGCCCTAACAAGCATACCATAGGATGTGATTCATTGATAGTTTTCTTGGAGTCGAAGTCCATCTTATTGAGAGAAGAGAAACCAACAGTTTTCATATAAATAATTCTGATCTGTAAAACGGATGTGCTCGCAATATTGAAGATTTGGAACAAGATCAAAGTCCATGAGTGGGCGAACAACCAGAACTTTCCACTGAAGTTTACAGCCGATGAACGCTAAGAAAAAGAAGAAAACACGTGGTTAATGCTCGTTTGTGTTCTTTGGTAATGTCCAAGTTTGACGGTTTTCGTAATTTCATAAATTGACAACATTTAAATCCACTTTTTGCTGGATCTGTCGCAGCTTCATCCTTAAAAGTTCACAATGCTGAATGTTTAAATCTGTCAGTTTTAAGTAAATGTTTATGCAATGTCTTGTCAATGCCATTATGAAATAGTCTTAGAGAAAACAAAGATTACCTGCTCATTTTCAAATTTCAACAGAAACCTTGCGCATGTTACCTGAAAGCAGCTTGGGGAGGGGGGGGGGGGGGGAGAGATAACTTATCTGCAGCCCATACTGAATGTAGATGGTACTTTTCTGCTTAGTGTAGAGAAATGTCCTCTCTACAACCACACTTCGATTGACGTAAGAACATTCATGTATCGTTCGAACCTGAACAATAGTGCATCGGATTTAAGAGTTACAACTTGAACCCCCATAATTTGATAATCCAATCGCTGGTGCGATCAGTATTACGTCGTCCACATTTTACTCGCTACACCTTTTTTCGGGGCTTTATTAATTTCTACCCCAGACAGGGGAAATCAAAAGGTCATGGGACAGTCTAGTATTTCAGGGGGTGGTAGACAGGCTGCCTGCAGTCATAGGACCTAGGCTACAAATCTCGTGGAACGTAGGTGGTTTGGGGTTATGGCCAGTTCTAGATGTTTTTTTTTTGGGGTCGTTAAAAGCAACAGAAAGTCAGGAAGCCAAGTCTTACCAACCTCTAAAATGTCGGACTGTCCTATGACGTCATCTGGGGTAGGATATTAATAAAAGCACCCATTTTTCTTGTAGCTTTATAGGGATGGGTCCTGGAAGCTACGTCCTGTGAAACAAAAGTTTCTTTTTTTCTACACACAGACACACATACAAACGCACCACACACACACACACACACACATATATATGTATGTATATATATATTATATATATATATATATATATATATATATAATATATATATATATATATATATATATATATAAGCCTGAACTCTCTAGCGTAGTTTTCGGAAACCGGATTGCGCGGTGACCGGGTGACGAAATCCTTGTGGTCCGGGTTCACTCCCGGGGGTAGTCAGAAAAAGCCAAATTTCTCCAGATTTACGGTATTTACAACGGAATCCAAGGCCGAAAGGTTGCGAGATCCATAATACCCGAGCCTAAGAGTTAACAACTTCATGGCTTCTGGATACTAAAACAAACCCACAGATATATATATATATATATATATATATACTATTTCTATATTATATATTATATATATATATATATATATATAATCCTGTGGCTTTTGTTCAGAATCTATGTAGAGATATTCGTACACACAAATACGCGCGAGTGTGTGTGTGTCTGTTTGTATCCTAATACAGTGTCCTCACATGCAGTTTCCATGTGGTGTTCTGTTTTTTTTTTTAAAAAAATCAGTATTGTTTAAGAAATTTTTTTGGGTTTTTTTGTGTTGTGATTTTCCATTTCCTTGTCATCCGACACCACAACACTAAGTCTTTACACGTGTCACGCTGCACAGTAATTCTAGTTTTTAAGACATGTATTTAAGTTTTGTTTCTCAAATTTCTGTTTGCCTAAAATCTGTGTTTTTAAAAAAGAAATAAAAACACATATTTGCTTTGGGGATGATCTTGACATAATAACGCGTTGCATAGCAAATCGTAAATCAATATATACACCGAGCAGTCGAGATCTCGTGTAACTACAGTACATCAGAACAAGGGAACTTCCCAATCTTGTTTACGATGCAACCTCTTACCATTGTTCGAAAACCAAAAAATGTGTTTTTTCAAAAAATCAGTCAAAAAAAAAAAAAAAAAAACTTTTAGCCAGATATTCTCAATTATTTTAACTTTCGAAACATTTAAGATTCAATCTCTTTGAGGGAGTTCCTTTGCTACACTTTCTTTCTTAATGTTTTTGTGTTGCTGGATCTGCTGCGGAGCCCTTGAGAAGTGCACGCAGAGCCATTACGGCTCCACTGATTCACCGGCTGAGAACCACTGCTGAAAGCCACAGAGCTTTGCCGAATGTTGGGCTGGGGTTAGAAACCTGATACCCACTTGTGCCACCGGTTCCAGACAGAAAAGTGCATTTAGAGAGGAACAGATGGGGGCAATATTAGCTTGTCATAAGCCGAAAAATGCAGCCTAAATACTAGGCTGTAACAGAATTCCCCTTCGATTCGCTTTGGGGCCTGAATAGTGGACCTACAGCTATTCGGTATTCGGCGCTATGGGAGTCGGCCCAATACAATAGTGATTTCTGCTACACTCGATGACTAAAAAACCCCTCTCTTAAATGTCACAATTTTTAAACCCACTTTTTTTTGATTTTGCCGCGGCAACCCCTGTCATACCACCCGTTTAGAAACCCTGCTTAAACCCCGGTTAGGCACTGTTACCCGCAAACGGGTCGGGGTTTTTTTTCCCGCTACGAAAAATTTGGGGACGCTCTTTTTGGTTTTTAAAAAGGCATGAAAACTTAAAATGTATCTTTGTGTGGTGTGTGGGGGGGGGGAAGAGAGGGGAGAGAGGAAAGAGAGAAAGGAGAGAGAAGAGAGAGAGAGAGGAGAAGAAGAGAGAGAGAGAGAAGATAAAAAGAAAACTCATTTTTTTGTTCTTTCAGGGTCTTTTCCCCAAAACAATTGAAATATTTCAAACGAGAATTGAAGGGGCATTTAAATAACTTGACGAACCCCGAAAAAAAATGATTTAAAAGCGATTTTGGGACACGATAAAAACGATAAAAATGCTTATAAAAAAAAAAAAAAAAATAGGGCAGGCAAAATGCATTTTATATTTTAAAAAAAAAAAAATATCTTGTGCAATTATCGTTATTTGCTTGCTACTAATCCCGTTTTAACATATGGTAGGTCTTGGCAATCGGTACCAGGCCCAAACAATTTTTTTAGGCCTCAGAGATGGGTTTTTCAAACAAAAGCTTAAAATACCCCGGCGCTTAAAAAAAAACAACCCCAAAGGTTTTAAAAAAGGCGGGAGCCGAAACACTAATCGCAACATCAGAAAAGACGTCCCCCATATAGAAAAAGGAAATGAACTATGGTACCACTGAAAAAATTTTTGGAAAGGGGAATAGAAAAAACAAAGAGAGAAGATTCTTGCGTCGTTGCATGCTGGGGGTGTGTCCCAACAACGATACATCTGGGAGGGGGATCGCAGATTGTGCCTGGCAAAAACGCCACCCAGTCGGGAGGGGACCTATGATGAGAACACTATTTTTATTCGTATTCGTATTCGGCCCACTAGTGAAAACCACTATTCGGGACACCCCATAAATCTAATATATAGCAGGCCAACAAGGCCTTAACCCTAGCTGGCAAGGGGTCTATGGTAAAGTTTTACGCGGCAGACAGAGCACTGTTTTTTTACATTGCGTTTTCTGCCGCATCTTTTTCCTTAAAACCCCCCTTGTAGAACACGGGGCTTTGAAAATCGTTATTTCCAACACACGTATTAAAGTTTTTTCAGACTTTTACTTTTCCTTAATGCAGTCATTCCTTGCCCTGTCCCCAAAAATTTTCTTTTCGCACCACGCAATGTACCGGAAAGGAAATATAAACCCAGACAAATAAAAAGACAAAATTATGATAGCTGGAAGCTTTAGAAAAATTCCGATTACACGACGCCCTGTAGCATAATAAAACGTGTATGCGCACATATTTCGCCAAATACGGCGCCATTTGCTCAGAATCCCCGTGCTATGATGACAAACTATCATCCCCTTTTCTTGGCCCCCCCTGTCTTTCTTCCATATAAACCCCTTGTTTTCTGTCAACCAGGTTTTTCCTTTTCTCTGATGGGAAGGCACTTCTGTTGCTGACCACCCGTTCTCTCTGTATTAAAGGGATCAGTACTCGAAAATATTTTCCCAGGGCGATCAAAACATTCCCGAACCGCAGCTCAAAAATTTTATTTCTTCTCTTAATCCCCCCATAAATGACGTCACAGATCTTTGGGGCTGGTAAGACTGCGTTTCCCGGTTTCGATGCTTTTAATGACTCCAAAACACTAAAAACCGCCCCAAACCCCCAAATTACCCTAGTTCCCAAGAGGAGTACGCCTGGGCCCCCGACTGCTTTCCCTATCTCCCTTTATCTTATAATTAGCTGCCCCGGACCGGGGGGTTTCTCCTGTTTGGAGTAGGATGTAAAAACACCCATAAAGTTTTTCCCCATCTGCCGGTGTTTGATTCCTCCGTACTTCAAGATTGTTGGGGAAAAACTCGTTAAAAAACGACACTTGTTTTCTCTCTCACAAACGATCAAAAAGTATAGCATAAATTATCCCTTTATAAAAAAAATTTTCCGAAAAACATTAATTTATCTGATCTATGTTGGCTTTTTTCCCGCCCCAATTGTTCTTTTTGTGCTGCTAACGTAGGGAAATCAAGTCATGGGATGAAGTGTGACTATAAAGACCAATCGCGTTATTTTCCCAAAATTAGGACATTGATTTCAGGAACGTTTTTGCCATTTTCATGTATTAAACACTTTTTCTCGATATCATTTCAGGGCCCATTTTTCCAGGGGAAAAATTTTTTAGTCTCTACATAGAAAAAATGGGCATATTATGAACCCTTTTTTGCTAAAGCGGATAATACCCTTTCCCTGTCCCGTTTAACGCCGTTTGCTTACTAGGCGCACTTCCATTCCAGGCCTGATTATCATCATTTTTTTTAACCAACACAGAGAGTGCAGACTGCTTAGCAAACACCTGTGGCGAAATTTTTGTTGTAAAAACAATTTTTTTATTTTCGACTTTGAATTGATTTTAAATTCTTCTCTGGATACAGGAATTTTTGATAAGAAGAACCTTTTTCTTCGATCACCTGCGGGTTTTCCTTATCAGGTTGTATTGTTTCACTATCATCTTTAATATACAGAAAAGGGACCCAAAAAAGTTTTGAAAGAATCTCCGGGGCTGGGAGAACCTAGTGATAAATATAAAACCACGGTGTTAAAAAGCCGCTCTAAATTTATTTTGTCGTTTCAGAGACCAAGAAAAAAAAAAAATTTTTTGACGAAAAAATGCATTAACTTTTGTGATCAATTATTAAGTGTTAAAATGGGATTTATAAAAATTAACTAAAAGTGAAAACGACATTTTAAAACAACCCCTTTTTCGCTGCTTTTTTCTTAAACTTTCCTTTAATTGGTACAGGAAACCAATGTTACCATTGCTGTACCCTGCTGAAACGCACGGGTTGGGGGAATTTTTCTCCGTGTGGCCACCATTAAGCAGTTGAGATTACCATGTTCACAAACAAAAAAATTTCAAGGGGCAAATTTACAGTTTTACAATAAAGGGTTGTGTGCAAGAAAAGTTTTCAAATTGTCCCCAAAGGGGCCCCAGTTTTCGCCCCTCCACAGGAAGCATTTTAACCAAAGCCCAACACTTTAACAGGTCGCACAGGTTGTACCTGCTGCAATACAAAACAGAACCTTTAGTTTTGGTGTATTGTGTTGTTGTTTGTTGTGTTCATGTCGCTTTTGCTTGGGAAAACCCGCTGGACAAATTTAGGGGGATTGTTTTAATTTTTATCTAAGATTCTTCTTTGTCTTCTTTTTCTTTTTTTTTCTTCTTCTTCCTCTTCTTCTTCTTTTTCTTCCCTTTTTTTCTTCCTTCTTCTTCTTCTTCTTCTTTTTTCTTCTTTTTCTTCCTTCTTCTTCTTCTTCTTTTTTTTCGCTTCTTCTTTTTCCTGCTTTTTTTTTTTCTTTTTTTCTTCTTCCCTTCATAAAAATCGTGTCCATCGTCGTACTGGTCGACCATCACCTATTTTTTTTTAAGAACAAACCCCAGTAACCTTCCCACAATCTACTATAGCAAAAGACAAACCCGGATGTTATTTATCTGGGATGTAACCTTGGTACTGTCTTAAAATACCAATCTTTGGGGAGCATTAAAGCTAGCTCAAGATGATTTTTTAAAAAAAGTTTGGGGGGGGGGGGGATAAAAAGAACAATATAAAAATATAAATCCTTGGGAAACCTGCCTTTTTCTTTAAAAGGCTACAAAAGCTTCATCAATAATTTTGGTGAGTGGAAGCCAAAAACCACAAAACCCAATTGCCTTTGTATAAATTTTTTAAAAAAAGGAAAAGTTTTTTTTAGGCGGAGACTAAGACCTAATGTTTGGGCCCTGACAGAAAAATTGTATAAGTTTGAAGCTGCAATAACGTAAAACCGCAAAACTAATTTAACCCCAAAAAATTTTAAATCACACTTCAAGAAAATTTATTTTTATAATATTAAAATTTTTTTTTATTAAATAAAAAAAAAAAAAAAAAAAAAAAAAAAATATTTTAAAAAAATAAAATAATAACATATAAAAAAATTTTTATAAAAAATAAATTTTTCAATTAATAACAAAATAA